>JALMQS010000803.1:139855-439371 GCA_024734495.1 Forficula auricularia
AAAAGCGAAAATATGACAGCGAACATCTACAATTGGGTTTTTTCATTTTACTGGGGATGAGTCGGAACCTAAACCGCTTTGTATTATATGTAACGAAGTTCTTGACAACAGCAGTTTAAAACCATCACTTCTTCGTAGACATATTGAAACAAAACATCCGACACACAAGGTCATTAACGACTACATAGGGGGTTCGTCCAAATTTTTCGGACCTTTCTTTTTGGTTCGCGAGAAAAAAAAGGTTGGGAAACCCTGCTTTAGGGGATCCACCTTCTGGTGTATCTCCTTCTCACATCAACACCCCACTCAACTCCTTATATTATACAGAAACAAATTCGCCCCTGTCTTGAATATTGCTCGCATTTGTGGAGAGGAGCCTCAGTATTCTCTTATGCCTTAGATGCAATTCAGAGGCGAGCTATCAGACTGATAGACGATCCTACATTAACTGACACTCTCGACTCCCTAGCCCATCGTAGATCTGTCTCCGCCCTATCCCTTTTTTATAAAATATTACCATGGCTTTTGTTCAGCGAAATAAAATCTATAATCCCACCAAAGGCCTCATTTTACCCGGCCACGATTTTCTAAAATTCAACACCCCTACGCGCTTAAACTAGACTAATCGAACAAACGCATTCGCCAATTCATTTATCCCTATGACATCTAGAGACTGGAATTCTCTTCCCCCGACCGTCTTTCCAGCTACTTATAACCTTCAAACTTTCAAGACCAGCATCCACAGATACCTTCGACCTCTACCCAATCCCTAAATCTCCCCTTATCTTCACGTTACAAGGGTCCACCACGGACTTCAGAGGTTGTACCTTCTTGGTGCAACTTCTTCTTGTATCAATATCATTATAAAAAATAAAAAAAAAAAAATATCATTAAAAAAAAAAAAACTGAAATTAAGAAAACCAATTTAAATAATCTTCACAATTATAAAACAATAAATTAGTTATATTTATAATTTAAGGAGATGATCATTGAATATTTACATATGTTGAATGTAGTATTCTGATTTTCAATAAGGTGGGCAGTCGTCCAAATTCAAACTGCTTCTGTAGACAATCCTTTTCAATCCTTATTCCAGTTATAACAGATTCGAAATCTGGTTTCAGGTTTAATTATTATAAGAGAAGCTCCAGTAGAGATCTCATATCAGGTAACTTGAACACTAAAATGGCTGATACTGGACGAACTTCTTTATAGTAAAACTAATACTCAATGTACCGTTTCCTATTCAATTTGCAAGCAAGTGTACAGGTAAGAGTAAAATTTCCAACTGAACTTACTCTGTTTACATTCTCTAACTCGAAGTAGGCCCGCCAGAGGCATGAGCTTCTTTATAAAATAAAAAATACTAAAATTTGAATTTTAGACAAGTATCTATCTGGATAATTCTATATTAAAAATAAAATAATCTACCTTTTGGAGCACAACATCTCTCTTTAGTTAACATATTGTAGTGATTCTTACCTGTAACAAAAATAGAAAACATTCGATTAGACGATTTTTGGCTTTTTAGGGCACGTTTGGCCCCACATAAATATACTATTCTAACGACATTGTTAATAAATAATTTTCGTCCAGATTTTTTTTTCTTTTTTTTTAGCTCTTAATTAAGTCAAGAAATTTAATCACTGAAATAAGAAATACAAAGGGTGGTATAAAATATTTCCCTGATTATAAAAATTTATAGAAAACTAACCATGGATAATAAAAATATGTAATCTTTATCATTATTATATATGTAGTCATATTCTTAAAGCTTTTTTACGTGTAGGTATAATAAATGGCTCTTTGGTGTCAGAATTATTAAGCATCTATTCTTTTTTGGCCTATAATTTTTAATCTTTACAAATTAGAGAAAATTGACAAGGAAAATTAACTTAAAAAAGAAAAAAATCTACCTTTTCAATGATGAATTAATTATAATATACGAGCCCCTTCCCATCTCAATTGACCCACGAATATTTTTTCTTTTTAAATAAAATTATGCTAATTCACGGTAATTTAATTTAAATATTTTTTTCATTATCATTTGAAACAACATTTTAAACAATTTAAAACATTCTATTGTAACATTTAATTTAATATTATTTTATATTTTTATATAAAAAATAGTTCTTTGCTTTTCAAGATTTTTTTTTAAGAATCTTTGTATGTGAAATAATCAAGTAGGCTTCGCCTTTTTCCAACAAAAGAAAGTTTGTTTTGATTATTATTAATAAAAATGACTCGTGGAAAGGTTGTTGATTAAAAAATTCGCTTAATTATTATCAATTTATTTAAAGGGAAAATCAAACGCGGAAATTGGCGATCTAGTTAATTTATCAAACAAAGAAAAACCGGCTTAAATGGGCTAAAAGTCACATTAATTGGACGAGTGATGAATGGAATAGTGTCCATTGGAGTGATGAGTCTGGTTTTTGAAGTTTGTGTTGGGGACAATCGAAGCAGAGTTATTCGTCAGAAAAATGAAGCTTTCAATTCAGATTGTTTAAAAGAAAGTAAAATGTCCTGCTTCAGTTATGGTATGGGGTTCAATGTCTGTTAGAGGTGTTGGAAAACTTCACTTCATTGATGGAATTGTAAACACCAATATTTAGAGATTTTAAAAAAATCGTTACTTCCTTCAATAGCAGATGTGCAGAATAATAATAATTTTGTGTTCCAACAAGACGGGGCGGCCTGCCATACATCAGAAAAATCTTTAAAATAGCTTTCTGATCACTTTTTGGAGTGGGTGGCAAACAGTCCCAACTTGTCACCAATAGAATCTCTTTGGCATACAATGAAAAAGCTATTACGAATACAACCAGCTAGAAACGTAGTCGATTTTAAACACAAACTTCAAAATATTTGGAATACTTTCACTCAAGATGAGTGTCAAAACTTAATAAGTACGTTGCCCAAAAGAATTCAAGCCGTAATTAAAAATAAAGGCGACGTCACACAGTGGTAAAGGTTTTTGGATTGTGTATGTTTTCCTTGTTTTTAACAATTAAAAAATAATTTTAACTTTTTTTTTTTTTTGGCTTTTCGGCCTTTCTAGCCATAAGCCATTTACGATACTATTTATTATTTTTAAATTTGTCCCTACGGGGGTCAGATTTAGCCGGATGCCTCGAGTCGGATTCGAACCCGGGTCCCGCGGTTAGCAGGATGTCACGCTACCGCTTAGCCTATCTGACCCCCTAATTTTAAGTTAAATGTTACAATAAAATGTTCCAAATGATAATAAAAATAAAAATTTAAATTAAATTTACCGTGAATTAGTATAATTTTATTTAAAAAGAAATAATATTCGTGGGCCAATTGGGGATGGGACGAGGCTCGTATTTTATTTTATTTTATATATATATATCTATATTTTTTTTTATTTTTAGCTTTTCAAAAAAAAAAAAAAATGATTTATAAATACAAATTTTGGAGAAAATAATTTATATTTTTTATTTTTGATTCAAAAAAGGGCGGATACGGGAATTTTTTATGGGGGGGGGGAGAATGTATATAAGGTGCCCGTGTATATAAGATCTACTTTTTATCTCGAAAGTGTGTCGCGATCAGATTGTCCAGGCGGTGGGGGGGGGGGGGGGGGTGGGCATTTACAAATTTCATTTTCTCATAATTTAAGTTCATTAAAATAAAAAAATTGTTATAAATTCCCTGTCCGATTTGGCCGCCGTTTTTTGGCCTCTGCGTGCGACGCACGTGTTGCACTTCTGCCAGGCACGGGCATCTATGGGGGCGGTCGCCCCCTCCGCCCCCCTGGATCCGCCCTTGTTTTTATTCGAGGTATTTTTCATCTCCAAAACATCAATATACTTATCTCATTGTGTATTTTAAAAATATTTATTTGTTTATAGTTGCTTTATCTTTCTTTTAAAAGCTCCTATATTTTTAAAATTTTCTAATTTTTTTTATTGAAAATGAGACGGGTAAAAACTATTTAATAAACTTTTTCTAGATTGTTTTATATACAAGATTTGTATTTATTGATCTTTACACTAAACAATCAATAACATTTATTAAATATATTGTCGCTTTTATTATCTACCATATACGTTCATTTATTTAAAAGAAGATTATGATTTTATTTTGGGCTTGATACGGCCCAATGTGTGTTTGGCAACCCTGGATTAGAACAAACCAAGAATCAAACACAAAAAATAAGACAAATTGGATTGAAAAAGAAATGTTAAGAAGAAAGAAATCGGCATCTAATGATGTTTTCCTCTATCAAGAAGTTGAACTTGAATGACTAAAGACAGATAATCCGCTTACAATTGGAGTCCACCAGAACAGCAGGCAGGCAGGCAAGCACACCAAAAGAGAAACTTGCTAAGCTTGCTGGTTGCAAGACAAGAGAATTGCGTAGTTTCGTTTTTGTTGCTCCCCGGGTGGTGGAATGAGCCACGTACAACTTTCTCAACTTAAAAAGCCACGATATTCTCTTCCTCAGGGTGGCCTCGTTTAAAAGTCACACTTTATACGTAAATGAATATATATTTATTTATATAGAATCGGTTTTCGAAAACTGCTCTAACGACTTCGATGAAAATCACGGATTAGTGGGGGGGGTTACGGATAAAAAATCAACCTCTCTTAGTCTCATCTGTGCGAGTAACTATAATTTAATAATTTATTTTTTAAATTTTACTAATTATTAACAGCGGTGGGTATATCAATAAAAATCAATGATATTTTTTTACATGCTTTATATTAGCTTCATCTGTGTGTATGTATGTATGTATGTGTCTATGCTATGTATCAATGTGACTTTTGTTCTGTTAAATTCCGCAAACATTTCTCTATAAAAATAATTGTTTACCTACTCAATTTAAATGAAATTATATAAAAATAAATTCAAATTTCATTCTGTTAAATTCCGCAAACTTTTTCTCTATAAGTAAAAAAATAAATTATATTTTGAAAAAAATTAAAAAACACGGAATGACCAATCGATTTTGATTGAGAATAATGGAGATTTAAATAATTATCGGAAAAGAGGTTTTTTTATCTAATTAGATTTTCCTCTTATTAAAAACAAGGACTCAAGATGAATAAGGACACTCGATGGTGGAGAAGCAATCTCCGAAATCAGAAGCTAAAATACAAGGTATACATTAATTAATGTAAAATAATTGGTTTTAATAAAATTTAAAAAAAAAAAAAAAAAATTAAAAAACACACTTCTAAAAAGTACAAAATAATGTAATACTTAATCAAAAAGCGTGGGGCACTTTGTCGAAATTAATTAAAACTACATGTTTCTGCACCCTACGCTTTTTGATGATGTATTGTATTACCTACATTTATTTTGTACTTTTTCTAGAAGTTTTTTAGTTTTTTGAAAATATAATTTATTTTCAATTTCTTTTATTAATTATTATTTTTTTATTTTATTTTTAAACCCACTAGTAGTTTATTACAAATATTATTATAAATTATAATTAAGAAATTTAATTAGTAAAGACCGGTTGTGAAAAATGGAATTGGAATAATTATCGGAAAGGTTTTTTTATTTAATTAGTTTTCCCTCTTATTAAAAACAAAAAGGACTAAAAAAGATGATCAAGGACAGTCGATGGTGGAGAAGTAATCTCCGGAGTCGAAGTTCAAATACAATGTATAAAATAATTGGCTTAAAAAAATTAAATTAATTAGTAAGGAGTGTTTTTATAGAAAATGGAGTGGTAAACTCAGTGTAAAACTGATACAAAACTACTAATTCCTAATAAAATAATTTACTAAAACGCCATTTTGATCTTCTTGAAAAACTCGACGATTCATAAGATTGCTGTCCCTCCTTCTTCGGGGTTTAAAAGAGTCAACGAAGGCCTCCCTGTATATTAATAATATTGTTGTATCATTCGCATCCATAATAAATTTGTAGCAGAAATAGCAGGGAATTGGACAAAATTAAAAACACAGAGTTTTTAATTTTTGTCCAATTCTATTCCTGTTATTAATATTATTTTCAATTTGCAATTAAGTTCAAAACTTTGTGCCTTTTGATGATATAATAACCAGAGCAGTTCAAAACATTGGGAAAAAATAAATTTAATTTAATTTAATTCTGGCTGCAAATAAAAAACGACCTATTTACCTGAATTTATTATTAAAAAAATATATCGCTTTAGCTAAAACAAAATTTTCCGCCAGATCCTAGACAGACCTACTAGACAACTAGACTAAATAAATAATAATAATAATAATAATTATTATTATTATTACTATTATTAATAATAATAATAGTTCTTAGTTTTTACTTCATAAATAATTACCTAATGTATTAAAAATGTCCATTTATTTTTATAATAGGTATTATATATCTAAAGAAAATTTTAATACACAGAACTAAGATGATAATAGATAGAACAGTTTCAACAAGGAATATATTCATAAAATAATAATATCTCATTATTTTTTATAGATTCGCCCAGCGAGAGGTTGAATGGTGACCACGAGCTCTTGCAACTGAATTCCGGCATACTGGTAAGTTTATTTATTTATTTTATATATTTTATTATTTCTCTCATGTAAATTGTGCAGTAGTTATTGATAAGAAATATCTTACAGTGTCAGTCACAAAAATCGCCCCAAGGTATATTTTATTTAAAAATAGAAAAAATTATTCTAAAAACTGGATCTAATTAAATTTTAAGGTTTTGTTTCTAGTAATTATTATCATCTGATATGCGATTTTTTTCCAAGTGAATAATTTTACAACTATTTCGGGATTGTTATTCGGAAATTACACTTGACAACATCAGAAGAGTCCCTCCCCGGAACTCCCTCATGATTCAAGTGCTCACTAGTACCAAAAAGAATGTCCTTAAGAACGAATTGTACTAACGAACCTCTCTAGCAACAACAGCAACAACAACAACAGGAGAGAGCACAGAATGACAATGCTCTTGTTGTCTGCCAGTTGTAGAGGATTAGATTGACACGCAAAACACAAGCCTACTACTATTACTACTACTACAAAAGGGCTTCTAGGAAGCAAAAACTAGAGCTTTCACTTATTTTACTTAATAAAATATAAATTTGTATGTTTTGAATTAGTATTTTTTAGTCTTCTATTTCATCTATATAATAAAAATGAATTTCTGTTTCTTTGTAAGCGCAGATCTCTCAAATGCCTGGACCGATTTGGCTAATTTTTTTAAATGTTCGTAATAGCCCAATTCAGGTTAATACGTAAAAAAAAAATTGGAAAAGTTCCCCCGGAAAATTGGAAAATTCAGAAAAAAAAAAATCAGGTTAGCCAACATAGCTTGCCAAACAATAAAAGAACTAAACTAGCAAACTAAACATGTGTTGGCGGCCCTGTTTGTCAGATTTTTTAAGTGCAATTGATTCTTAATAGTTCTAACCACTTTATCATTGAAGATGAATTTAATAATGCCAACAAATTATATATATTCTCTGTAATTAATAAAACAACCCCTGGCTGAAAAAGGCCCATAAGGGCAGGCCTTGAAGCTACTAATATAATAAACTGATGTGGCCATCCATGTGACTTTACTATACACCTGGGTTCTTTTTTATATTTAATATTGAATTAAAATAATTTATAATTATTTACGAAAGACCCTCCCCCCCCCCCCGCCCTCCCTGATAATTTTGGGTCCATTATCAATTGTTTTTAAGGACTTTGGTGTTGGTACTTGGGGAAACATTTTTTAAAATTATTGGATAAAAAATACTTGGTAAGTTTCACATTAAGTTATAAAAAATAAAACAGATTTATTTTTGGAGAATCTTTAATCTCGATATATATATTTCGGGTGACTAACCCATCTTCAAGGAAAACAGAAAGTAACTGACCTGGATAAGTCGAATTTGAATACAAGTCAATGGTAAAATTTATTTTTTAAATAACAAAAGGGTAAATATTTAAACTTAGTGGAGGGATTTTTAAATAACTTCACCCCCTACACCTACCTGAGTGTAGATCTTCATTTCTCAGAAGGCCATTCAAAATTAAACAAAATAGACTTCCTACTTTCTCCTCCACTAAGTTTAAATATTTACCTTTTGTTATTTAAAAATAAAATTTTACCATTGACTTGTATTCAAATTCGACTTATTCAGGTCAGTTACTTTCTGTTTCTCCTGAAGATGGGTTAGTCACCCGAAATATATATATCGAATTAATTCTCCAAAAATAAATTCGTTTTATTTTATATCTTAATGTGAAGCCTACCAAGTATTTTTTTTATCCAACCATTATCAATTAATAATATCTCCTTTTAATTATGGGGCTTATTTTTATTAGAAATAATCAGTTTCCTTCGAATTTTGTTTGCAAATATTTTAACCCCCCCCCCCCCCCTCTTTTTTTGACCACATTTAATTTCACATAGTGAATCATTTTAATAAAGTCGTATAGGTAGAGTGTATATGCAACAGCTTTAATTGATAGTTTTTATTTTTTGAACCACCCTAATTTCGGCCCCCGAAGAAAATATTAAATCTTTTTTATTATAAGTTCATTTTATAAACTGCCGGCTAAAAAAACCGTAACACTTAGATTTTTTAAAAATAACTAATAAAATGTATTTTCAATGCAATGAAATTGAATAAACTTTTAATTTGATATATTTTAACCTTTCTTAATAAATGTATCATGACGATTTCTCTTCGAGTAAAAAATTCGGAAGTAAACTAGCCCGTCGTTCGGATCTCCGGGAAGGGGCTACCCGAGAGAGACCATCATAAGGGAAAAATAAATAATGACTTTCTACGAGTCGGAGCGTGGAATGTTAGGACGCTAACGGGAGTAAATAAACTAGTGAATTTAAGGCGGGAAATAAATAGACACAAATTGGCCATTATTGGGATTAGTGAAATGAGATATCTAGAGGAGATTTTTGGTTTGAAAACAGACATAGAATCATTCACACGATATTTTGTCTGAATGATATTTTGTCGGGGGATATTTCGTCGGGGGATATTTCGTTGGGGGATGTTTTGTCGGGACTATTTTGTCGGGGGGCTGAAATGTCGCGGAATCCCAAAAATTTAACTGTACGAAATTTGGATAGAAATAAAGATTTGTATAAAGTAAGTGGAAATTTTCGGATAGCTTAATTTTCTAGTTATAAAGAGAGATTATTAATCACCCTGTATTATTTCTAATAAATCTATAGATACGAAAATTCATTTAGCTTGGAATTAATCCATATAACAAATTGCTATATTTGCCGTAATCGAAAAACCTCATCATCAAATGCATTCCATTTTAAAATTGAATTTTCCAAAATCTTTAATTTCCGCTTATCGGCTTTTATGATCGGTTTTTTTATCGAGATATAGGTACATGTCAATCTTGAGTTCTTGATGGGGATCGTCCAGGCTATAAATATTTCATCCCATGAATGCGTCTGCGATGGCCGTCGAAAACCAAACACATCAGCAAATTGGCTGAATTTTGTTCTTATTTAATCTTATAAATTTATCAGACTATATGGGTTTTCGTGACGAGTGCATTTCCTCGTTTATGACATCTGGCGGATTTCAAGTGAGTCAATATTGCTTTAAATTTTTACATGAGTAAAGCAAATAAACCAAGAAAATAAACACAACCTGGGATGGTGGGCTTAAGGTTTCAATTCACGTAATCTCTATTCGAAATCCTTCCTCAAATTAAACATTTCAACATTCAATTTAGAGGCCATTATTTATACAGGTATATTTGGACAGACATCGTTTAAAGACGTCGTGTTTTGAATAAGTAACTGTGGAATTTATTTTTATTTAACCACCTGTTAATAAATAATTAGTTTAATTAAAAAACCTTTTTCAAATATTTTTTACAATATATATATATACAGGGTGCTTCAAAAAAATGTATACACACTTTGAACTTCCATAGAAAATTTATTTACCGTTCTACAAAAGTTAAATTTCAGGAAAATAGAAAGCTGAAAGTCCAATGTAAATGAAACACTAAATAACAAATGTTAATACTGTTCAAATTGGTGACCTGCAGCATCAATACAATTCTGAGTACGAGTCCCCACTGATTCTGTACATCGTATCAAAACGTCAATAGAGATTTCTCTACACACTGCTTGAATCTCATTCAAAGAATGTCTAGGTTACGTGGTTTACGTTTGTAATCCTCATATTACAATTGAAAAAGCTGTAAATTTGCCTGGTGTAAATGTGTGGCTTGGTGCGGTTTGTCTTCCAAGGGGACTCATTGGACCTTTTCGATTTGAAGGCACTGTAACTGGTGATAATTACCTAACAATGCTTGCTGATTCCATATTTCCTGCCATTCGTGCATTATACGGTAATGATGATTTTTATTTTCAACAAGATGGTGCCCCGCCGCACTATCACAGGGACGTACGAACTTACCTGGATCAAAATTTGTCGGGCCAGTGGATAGGACGCAGGGGGCCAATCGAGGTTTCAACACGGTCTCAGACCTTACACCACTGGATTTCTTCTTGTGGGGCACAGTAAAAAGATGAGGTGTACAAACGTAAACCACGTAACCTAGACATTCTTTGGAATGAGAGATTCAAGAAGCAGTGTGTAGAGAAATCTCATTGGACGTTTTGATACGATGTACAGAATCAGTGGTGACTCGTACTCAGAATTGTATTGATGCTGCAGGTCACCAATTTGAACAGTATTAACATTTGTTGTTTATGTTTCATTTACATTGGACTTTCAGCTTTCTATTTTCCTGAAATTTAACTTTGTAGAACGGTAAATAAATTTTCTATGGAAGTTCCAAGTGTATACATTTTTTTGAAGCACCCTGTATATTGGGTCGTCCTTATTTTGGGGTTTTTCGAATTTTTTCACGATAGTTCTAATGGTCCACATATATATTATGTGTATATTTGTTTACTCGTACACCAATTTACCCACATTCGTTCATATTGATAAACATTATAAAAAGAATTGAAAGTAATGGAAGGCAGCCCAGAGGTAGTGAGGAAAGAAAAAATTAGCACATATAAAATAAGGTGTAATTTATTGGAATCCTTCCTCCTTTCCTTTCAAACCGACGTTTCGGAGATTTTTTCCCTCCTTCTTCAGGGTCTATAAACCAATATGACAAAATTACAAAAATGGGGCTGGTCATCATACATTTCAACAATAAAACATCGCGCCGTAAATGATAGATCGGACATGTTGGATTTGAATATATGCTATGACGGAATTGTGAATGGATTGAAATTGATCAATGAATGAATGAGTTGTAAAATAATAGAATTTCGCTATTCTGTGCATTTGTATATTGTATTGTATATGTTAAAAAAAAATATTGTATATTTGTATAGATATGTAAGGATTGTGATAAATGAATTGATCAATGAACGAATGAAGTATAGATGTAAATATGATATATATTTGTATGTTGTATATTAGTGTATAAAAAAAAAAATTTGAATAAATGAAGGTAAGTGAACGAATAAGGTGTGAATTGTGGAATTGTTGCTAATTGTACATTTTGTACATTTTGTATGTTGGGTGAACCAACCATATTATTTGAGAATATGTTAATAACTAATCCCAGTACGCACTCTTGTGCGCATCTGTCATGGGAGGGGTTTGGTCTATATATATTAGATTCAGCCATCTAATTAAGAAAAGAAGGAAAATTTTTTTTTTGTCTTTCTATGCCTTTTGTTACAAATGAAAAAGTTTTGAACACTGTGGAGAGAAGAAGGAAACATTTTATTTGTTTCATTCATTGACCCTTTGAAGTGAGTAAATTTATATTTTTCTATTGAATATGGCTGTGTACATTGTATTTATAATTGTATTGTTTTATTGTTGAAATGTATGATGACCAACCCCATTTTTATAATTTTGTCATATTGGTTTATAGACCCTGAAGAAGGAGGGAAAAATCCTCCGAAACGTCTGTTTGAAAGGAAAGGGAGGAAGGATTCCAATAAATTACACCTTATTTCTTATATGTGTTAATTTTTTCTTTCCTCACTACCTCTGGGCTGCCTTCCATTACTTTCAATTAAAATTTCTACCAGTCCGTCTCTCTCCAGAGAAAATTTCGTTTCAAAAAAATTATAAAAAATAAATAGAAAAAATAATAAAAAATAATCGTATAGGATCTGAAATAAAAACATAAAATTAAATAAGATTTGTTTCTAAGTTATATAAAAATAAAAAGACACCAACCACTTTATTTGTAAAAAAAAACCTGTTTTGTTATGATTTAGACACTCGTTAATTAAAAAAAACAAAACAAAAAATTCCTAATTTTAATATAATGTATTAATATCTGCTATAACCTATTAGTGAGTTTTAAAATTAAAAAAACAATTTAAAATAAAAGATAAATTGAAAAAATGTAAACAACAAACTTTTTATTGAGATTTTCATCTGTCAATAATTACTTTAATTAAGAAAAGATCAATTAAGATTAAATTTGGGGGGGTCAGATAGGCTAGGCGGTAGCGATGAGCTAACAAGGGGTCCCGGGTTCGAACTGACTCGAGGAATCCAGCTACAATCTGACTTCGGGGGTAGAGACAAATTTTAAAAAAATAATAACTAGTATCGTAATTAGGCTTATGGCTAGAAAGGCCGAAAAGCAAAAAAAAAAAAAAAGATTAAATTTGTGGGGGTCGGATAGGCTAGGCGGTAGCGTATCATCCTGCTAACCAAGTGGACCCGGGTTCGAATCCGACTCGAGGCATCCGGCTAAAATATGACCCCGGGGTAGGGACAAATTTGAATAAAATAAATAGTATCGTAAATGGCTTATGGCTAGAAAGGCCGAAAAGCCACAAAAAAAAAAAAAAAAAAAAAAAAAAGATTAAATTTGTCGATGTCCAGAGCTGGCCAGATCGCTTTCTCATCCTCAAAACTTGTTAATAGAATTTGTTTCATCAAAATCCGTAGAGTCGTTTTCAAAATAGAAACAAGATACAAATATACAAACAATTTTTTCCTCTTTTAATAAGAGTAAATAAATTAATTTACTTTAATATACAAAAAGTAATTAATTTAATTAAAAAGTTTTCTTTTATTTGTTTCTAATAATAAATATAATTTGAAATATTTAATTTTTCGTTTTAATTAGTAAAAAAATAATTAAAAAAAAAATTTCTAGAAATTTCTAATTTTAGATATACGCACAATCAATGATTGCTTTTTAAAAGACTACGATGGTTTTCCTAAAATAAATAAATAATGACGGGTCACTTTCGAGGTCAAGGAATCAATTTAACCAGTTCTTAACTTAGGAATAAGCTCGGGAAAAAGTCATTTTATTATTAAATATAAAAGCGGGGGTGGTAATGTAATGTAAATGTCCACATTGGCTTATTTATATATATTTTTATAGTCGATAAAACTAACATTCTAAACATATATATTAACCAGAATGTGTAATTTAATCTATAAATTGAAATTCAGAATGAAAAGAGTGACTGAGAGAGCTCTGACCACAAAGAATGATGATATGTATATTTTATGGTGATAAGGGTGGTAATAAAGCGCTTTGGAAAAGGGTTTTAGGGGGGGGGCGGAAGGGTTGTGGTCAAATATTTTAAAGATCAGCATAAAAAGAGCTATTGAATATTTATTATATATATGCGGAATCGATGATCGGATTTTATTAAAAGCCAGATATACTATATATAAAAATAAATCTTTCTCTTTTGCAATTTAAAATAACTGCCTGTGTTATTCGATATTTTAATAGAAATTTATTCACTTATATTGCGATATTTTTGTAATAAAATATTTTACCAATATATTTTACATTTTAATAACATTATTTGGTAGATTTTATATCCAGGGTTTATGCCGCCCAATTGGAAGATTATTGTGCCGCCCTCTGTAAAACACATATTTACGTAAACATAATATTTTAATACCTCTAATAATAACAGTATTACATAATAATGACATAAAAGATATTTAAATTGTAAAATTTTATACTATTAAATTAGCAATTTTGTATGTATATTGTATATTTATTTGTATAGAATGGGTTTCTCGAAAACGGCTCTAACGATTTCGATGAAAAATCACGTAATATATTTTCAAAACTTAAATTTCATTGCGGCACGGATTACCATTTATTCAATTGTAGCAAATTTAATCTAGTTTAAAAATGTATAGAGTGGTCTTTGTCGAAAATGTCCTTCTTTATGGTCAAAATGGGAAAATATCAAAAAAAAGTGCGAGTTTTTTTTGTATGATCCGGGAGGTCGAAAACTTGGATTTTGCACTTGAGCCCAAACAGAGAAAAAAAAGCCTACATATTAAAATTTCCAGGAAATTTTATTAACTTTCATTTTGAATAGGTAGGCTATTTACGAAGAGTTGATAGTTTTTGAGTTATAAGCAAAAAACCGCCAAAAAATGGAAATTTTCACCTTTTTTTTTTTACATTTTCTACAATGTTTCCTCAAGAAATTTTGATGGCAGACTTCAGATTTGGATTCAGGGCCCAAAAAAAAAACATATACCCCAATACCTCACTTTGCGTCGTGGTTACGTTCCAAAAAAACACGACGCAAATTGAAACGATGCAAAAGTGAATTAAGATTTTCTATAGCAAACCATGTAAAGATCGAAGATAGATTCCAGGGTTACGAAAATACTACTTTTAAAAAAGAAAATTGAACAAAGTAAACATTTAAAAAACAAAAATAATATAAAATTTTAATACTTACATACAAAAAACAAAAAAAAAGTATGGCTTAGCAATCGGAAACCCTCTGTCACCATTATTTGCCGAAATTTTTCTAAAACATTTCGAAAAACAATTTTTAAATATAAAGTGCGAATTCTCTCAATATATCAAATATTATTATAGATATGTTGACGATGTGATTGTCTTATGGACAGGGACTGAAAGAATTCTCAATAAATTCATAAAACATATAAATTCATTACATGAAAAAATCAAATTTACCGTAGAAAAAGAAAAAGAAAAAACATTAAATTATTTAGACCTTAAAATTAAAATTGAAGAAAATAAACACACATTCGAAATTTATAGGAAAGATACATCTACAGATACCGTAATTCACAACATGGCTTGTCGACCAATGTCACATAAATTAGCAGCATTCCATTCAATGATCCACCGTTTAAATAGTATCCCATTAAAGAAAGAGCATTTTTTAACAGAACTAGAGATAATCAAAGAAATAGCTATAAATAATGGTTATGAAAGCAATTTAATAGATCAAATATTAAAAGGTAAAATTCAAAAATCAAATTTAAATTTAATCTATTCACAAAATTCCCAAATTAAAGATCTGCCAAAACTAATATTACCATATTATGGTAAGATGTCCGAAAAAATAAAGCATAAATTAAAATCTTTAGGGTACGCGACAATCTTTAGATCACCATATACATTAGGAAGTGAATTAAGTCAAATTAAAGATAAAATTCCGGAAAATGAAAAATCCGGTGTATATAAATTGACATGCCAAGATTGCAATGCAACTTATATAGGAAAAACGGAAAGAAATTTATCCATTAGGATCAATGAACACAAGAGAGCCTACAAATTAAAATATGAAAATTATGCATTTGCAGGGCATTTAAATGCTAACAATCATAGTTTTCCAGATCAATCCAAAATTAAATTGATCAAAGAAGTCAATGACCCCTTAATTCTTTCTTTAAAAGAATCCATTGAAATTTTAAAATCCTTGGAAAAAAGCCCAATTGAATCTTTAAATGAAAAACTAGAAATTATCAATGACCCTTTTTTAAAAACATTCCATTCATTCAGGTAAAACTCTTTAGAAAATGCCTAAACAAAAGAGTAACCCAGATATTGCTCCAGTTATATTCTAATCTCCCAAGAGGAAACATGAAGAAAAAGACATTATATATTTTTCAAAATTTTCAATGTATAAATCTTAATTTGTAACTAATTTGAAATATTTGTGATAGACTGATGATGAAGGCAATGCCTTCGAAACTATAGTCTCTAGAAATAATTAAAAATTATTTTATTTAAAAAACAGAAGACTCTCTCATTTTATTTTTAACCTAAAATAAAAAAAAGTATTCAATTTATGAAAAACAAAATTTAAATTAATCACTGTCTGATGAGTCCATAGTGGCTGTTGTCGTATGTCGGTTTTCTTTCACAAAAAATTGGTCCAATGTTTGCTGAACAGCTTTTTTTTCAACGTAAAATAAATTTCCTTGTAGCAATTGATATTCGTAGCTACCGCCTGGGACACTTTAAAACTCCTTCCGCTGTCAGGATCGTTAATTGAAACTGAACTCTAAAATTAGCAAAACAAAGTGAAAATAAAACTGTATTAAAATTGCGTTGATTTTCAGTTAGAATGGGAATCCCCGAGTTTTGATGGCATAGCGCAATTAGAAACAAAAGTGGTGCCATCTTTTAGAAAAAAAAGAAAATTTCAAAAAAAAATTAAAGACTCGAACCCAAAACAACGCAACCTCGAAAATCTAACGACGCACAGTGAAAATTAGTACTAATTAAGCAGCGACGAAACTTCGAAAAAACGCAAAACGAAACGACGCAAAGCGAGGTATTTGTGAATATGCAAAAAATCAGAATTACACCAAAACTTTCCCCATAAGGGCCCATTTGAGCACAATTTGATCGAGGTTACCGAGGGGTGAACCGCGATTTGAATTAGGTGTACACCGTCTTTGGAATTATTTGGAATTACTTTGGAATTCATTAGATAATCTATTGTCTTCTACTTGGAAATGAAAGTGGAAGTAGGTGTACACAATTTTAGGTGGCGGTTCACCTGTTACTGTTGTTGAAATTCCAAAAAAATGAAAGAAATCCCAATTAAATTAAATCCCAACCATCAACTCGAGATTAAGAGTTTTCGACGCCGTAAAATTGCGAAAATCGAATAATTCAGTTAAAGGAATAAAGCAAAAGCATTCTTTTGGGCACAAGATGGCGTTGGTGAGAAATTACAAATGAATAGTGTGGATTCGACAGGGGGAGGGTCCTGAAAAGGGGGTGGATATATGTGCGCTGTACTTTTAATTAAACAACCTCTAGGGCGAAAAAACGTAAAATAAAAAAATAAATGGGACAGATTGTGGTTTTGCTAACAAACATTCCGAGTTCAAACATCACCCCTCAAGCCATTCGAAAAAGTCACCATCAACTTTTTATTCAACCCCCCAGCAGCTAGTCAACGAATTTTTTTAAATATGTTTATTAAATTTTCATTCCTCAGATGTCTCTTCTCTTTGCTGATACCCTGAAAGTAATTAATATTATGAATAAAATATCTTGTTACAGGGTGATTCACAAAAATCGCCCCCAAGGTATCTATATATATAAAATTAAGGTTTTGTCTGTACATTGCTCCAAATCACGCCAAATTTTGGTTGCACACGTTTCAAGAAAAGTAATGAACGAAAACACCCTCAACAAAATTCCTGTATGTCTGTCTGTCTGTTTCAGTGGTTTCCGAAAAGTTGCTCACGTTTCACGTAAAAACGGCTGAAGGGATTATTATGAAATTTCATATTTACATCAGATGTCTTCTAACTTACGTTTTTAGCTATATAACGTTTTGATATTTTGACCCCAGAAGGGGGTTTGGGGGGGTGCACAAATGAAAATTATCAAATAACTTCTAAACTATTAACCCTACGGCAAATTTTATAATAAACAAAGTTGTAGGGGGATGTGATTCTGACAAATTTTGTTTAAAAAATTCCCAAAAATATACAAAAAGTGGAGGAAGGTGAAAATATGTAAATTCTTGCCCTTGGAGTAAACTCAACCAGATTTTGTATATAATCTCTGAAATATCTAGAGAGCTAGAAATTGCAAAAAACTAACCAACCAAAATGGGGGGGGGGGGTCAAAAAATAAATTCTTTCTCTTAGACCAAACTCAACCAAATTTTGTATACATAATCTATTGAGTCACTAGAGAACTAGAAATGAGAAAAACTGTGTGCGGAGATTAAAGATGGGGGTGGAATGGAGTGAAAAGTTGGTTGCATTAATGGGGTGGGGTGGAATAGGGTGGGGGTGAGGGAGTGAGGCGTAGCGGGGGTGGGGTCCAGGGGGCTAGGCGGGGGTGTGGTGCGCAAGGTTGGAGGGCACGGGGTGGATGGGGTTCGGGGTTCGAGTTGGGTGGTATGCGGGTGGTGGTGTGGGGGCGAGGGTTGAGCACGGGTGCATGGTGCGCGGGGGTTTCTTGAGTTGGGTAGATAGTAGGTGAGGGTGGGGTTCGTGGACTGGGGGGTCCGGGGGGCGTGCCCCTGGCTAGCAAGAGGGCCGCCGAAGGCGGGCCGCAGCTAGTTTTACATAAAAAAATAAAAAGAGATAAAATAATTCCGTGATTTATATAAGACCTTAGGTAAAAGTTTTAAATCAGGGGTGTCAGCTATGGTTTACTTGCGATACATTTGATGAAAAAACAAATTCTTCAGGCCGCATTCAAAATATAACACTTTTATTGATATTTCTCAATAAAAAGAAAGTTATGTGACAAATCGGACGAGACAGATATTTTTCTTCGCTATTTGTTGAGATTTTTAGTAGTACCTACCTCAAAACTCGTCTATGAAGTAAATTTGAAATTTTTTGATCTGATTTAAAAGAATGTTAATTTACAGTTTTCCGCTCTGCCTTCTTCAAAAATGGTCCAAATTCATTTTTTTTTTAAATACAAAATAAATTGACACGTTCACACGTTCTGATAATGACATCTACATAACTTTACCATATAACCTAGCATCTCACTCATATTTAATATTTAATAAAATTATTTATAATCATGAATGGGGGTTAGTTTTTGAATTTTTACATTAGTGAAGTTAATTGATATTATCCAAAATTTTGGTGAGCCTTAAAATTTCATCCCCATATCATTTTGGGCAGTTTTAGATTTGCATTTTTAGATTTCTACGGGGCCCACTGATTATGTATGAAATTTGGTGAGGTGTTCTAGGTCTATATTTTCATTTTTGACTCTATACCGCCCATTTTGGGCGGTTATTTTACATTTTTGACTTGTAAGCCTATGGATTATGTATACAAAATTTGTTTGAGTTTTGTACAAGGGCCAAAAAGCTTAAGGTTTCAGCTTATATCGGGAAAATATTTTTTTTCTAGTATCGTTTGGTATAGTCTGTGATGCAAATCTAAGTTTTGATGTTCGAAAAACCTCGAAATTTTCTAACTTTTCAAATTTATTTCGCTTATAACTCGAAAACGGTTCCTATTTTGTAAATAATAACATATACTTAGTAAATTAAAAAGAGACAAAATTTTAATTGATTTAAAAAAATGCAAAAGTAGTTAGTTTTTTATAGATCAAAACGCTCCCCCGGATCACTTTTGATATTCCAAAAACTCACTTTTTTCTATTTTCCCATTTTGTGCAAAAATGCATCCTTCAAAGACTATTTTATACATTTTTAAACTAGAATTGTTGCCCAATTTGTCTAGTTTCATCTTATTAAGGATAATGTGGTAATCGTGCTTACCAATGAGGTTGAAGTTTTTTTTTTGAAAAAAAATCTTAATTTCAAATTAAATATAATTTTAATTTTCAATAGGGATCGTGCGTGAAACATAGAGCCTACTGTCGAAGTAAGCGCTCTCTAGTCATTCCTTTGCCAAGATAGTGGAATCAAAACATTAAACACAACATGAAATATTTTCTCGTATGGAAAAAATAATAAAATATGGATTTCAACCGGTTGTCAATACATGGCCAAAATGATGAAAAAGGAAAAAGTTATTCATCTTCTTAACAATTTGTACAAGCTAAAAATAATAGCACCAGCACCATTTTCAGTCTATTCTGTTCAACACTATTAACATGAACATTATCACCTTGCTCCATTACTACATTAATTAGTGATATTTATCAAATTATTAGTTTTATCACTCACTAAAGATTTCTTAATATTAGCAGCGCAATAAATGCCGATTTTGACTCTCGACATCCAAGGATTCTATATTTTTTTTAATATTTTACTTCCTGGAAAAATAAAATGAACAGATGTAACGGATCGTTTAATTTTTCGTTATTGATAAAATGAGAACTACAAATTCCTGTGTATTTTTATTTGTTGGCTAAAGTCTTTTGATTTTCTCTGAAAACAAAACAAATTAAAGAGGTTAAGTTTTTATTTTTTGCAACGAAATTTTCTCTGGAGAAGCGGACTGGTAGAAATTTTAATTGAAGGTAATAAAATTTTATTTAGAAGTAGTCGGAAAGAAAAAAATTATTTTTATATAAAATAAAGTGTATTTATTGGAATCCCTTACTCCTTTCCTTTCAAGCCGACGTTTCGGAGGATTTTCCTCCTTCTTCAGGGTTTCAAAAGGGTCAATGAATAGACAAAATTTTATTTGTTTCATTCAGTATTACGCTATTTCCCTGAAGAAACATCGGTTTGAAAAAAGGAGGAAGGATTCAATAAATTATTTTATATGTGTTAATTTTTTTCATTCCTCACTACCTCTGGGCTGCCTTTCAATTACCTTCAGTTAAGTTTTATTATTATAAATATCATAATATTGAGCAACATCAAAATTTTAGTTTTTTTATATGTGAAGTTTAATCTGTTTTTAATTTTAATTTTTGTTATTTATAAATTATTTGATTAATACAGAACTTACATAATTTTTTACTGCTTTTATCCACTGTTTACGTTTCGCTATTTTCCATACGGCTCCAAGCATGCTATCTGGAAATTTATAAAATTTCACTTTCACATCAACACCACGTTTTTGACGTGATGTATCATTACAACCACGGATACAGCAATTCTTTTCTTGAAGCTGACATAATTAAAATAATATCAATTAATTTTAATATTAATTATTAAAAAATAAAATCAAGTGCTAAAATTTAATAAACGATTCCAATTAGTTGAGAAGTTTACCACTAGTTGGCGTAAAAGTCTAGATGCACGATCCCTATATATTAGAAATAAATTATGAAGTACACATCTTAGTTAGAACGAAGTACATGTTTGTTTATTTTCTATCTCAATAATTATAAATACATTGTTGTTGCCATGGCAACCTAATTAGTATCAATTAATTAGTTAATATATATATCAAAAAGTTTGCGATTTTGTGTCAGGCTTCATTCATCTTAGCCCTGGGCCGCGGGTTGGACAACCCTGATCTAAATAATCCAAAATTCACGAAAATATCAGTCAGTCATGTTTAAAAATGAATGACGTGAAAGTGTGGCAACATCGGAGTAATCAGCCAGCTACACTAACTAAAAGTCACCTCATTGGCTGATTGCTTTAATACCACAAGGGTTCAGCCTCCTTTGAAGTGCGTCCCCTTTGACTTTTCCCAGCCCCTTTTATTGCCCTTTCATAAACCCTCTCATATCTGGGTGTCAACTTTAAAGAAAGAAATCATAAACCACCAAAGACAGAAACTATCCGGGGATTAGCCAATCAGAGGAAGGCTCGCGTTTATTTAGGGGCAGGGGCGATAGTTGAGATTATGATAGATGGTCTTTTGGCCCGCCCAAGCGTAATGAATATATTTATTTTGAACAAATTAAGAAATTAAACCGTTGTTATGATATAGGCATAAATAAGTTAACCAGAGTTTTTCATTTTATTTATTTTTAAATTCCACTAATAATTTGGTACAAATATTTATATATTATAAATACCTAATTAAGAAACTAAATTGGAGGAGAGATTTGGGTGAAAATATGGAATTGGAATAATTATCGGAAAAGAGGTTTTTTTTTATTTAATTAGTTTAAAGGGACTAAAAAGATGATCAAGGACAGTCGGTGGTGGAGAACTAATCTCCGAAGTCGAAGCTCAAATAAAATGTATACATTAATTCATGTAAAAATAATTGGTTTAATAAAGAAACTAAATTGAATGAATTGAGAGCTCGAATGGGAAAGCGGATAATATGGAATTGGAATAATTATCGGAAAAAGAGGTTTTTTATTTAATTAGTTTTTTCCTCTTATTAAAAACAAAGACTAAAAAGATGATCAAGGACAGTCGATGGTGGAGAAGTAATCTCCGGAGTCGAAGCTCAAATACAATCTATACATTGATTCATGTAATAAAATTTATAAATTTATAAGAAACTAAATTTATCCTAAGTTAATTAGATTAGAAAATATTTTTTATAGTTATTAATTATTGTTGTTCCCGTCGATAATTTTGTCGACGACAGGAAATGCTGTTGTAAATCTTGTTTGAATTCTTAAAGGAATTCTCTTTTTTTAATTACGGAAACTGCAGCCAGATGCACCAAGGGCTATTGAGATTCTCTCCGTATGCATCCGGACCCCAATAGGCTATTAACACTTTCCTCCCCCGCGAAAGGGTCTCTACCAGCATAAATGTCAAATGCCTTTTAACCCAGGAAGAGAATTATAAATCCACTTGCTCGTACATCCTTGTATAAAAAAATGATCTTTCAAAAAAAGAGTTTGTAACGGAAAATTTCCTTAAAAATGGGAGTGGTCGATGATTTAGAAATACGCCTTCTCATTAAGGACTTAACCAATGAAGATGTCTTTTCTTGGAAACTCCCAGAGATGACAGACAGTGAGAGCTTTGGTCAGTTGAGGAGTTGTCAGTCGAAGCTGAAATCCACTTCGGAGTCAGTTCTATTTTGAAGCCGACTTGGGGTAGTCAGTTGTCAATTTGAGTTAAGAGATGAAGCTCTCCAGCCATTCAGTGGGTTTTTTCAAAAAATTTTCGCCAAAATTTAAAAAAATGATTAAAATAAAAAATAAGCTGTCGTGTTCTGATGTGGCCATCCACTTGACATTACCATACAACCTGGCTCTCACTTATATTGAATATTTAATAAAATTATTTATAATCATGTGGGTTAGTTTTTTGATTCTTAGACTTCTACTGACCCACTGATTATGTATACAAAATTTGTTTGAGTTTGGTACAAGGGTCTAGATTTTCATTTTTTGACGCTACACCCCCTCCCCCTCCCATTTTAGAACGGTTAATTTTTGCATTTTTAGACTTTTGGGGTCCCACGGATTATGTATACAAAATTTGGTTGAGTTTCCTCAAATGGCCTAGATTTTATATTTTTAATTCCCCCCGCTTCCACCCCATTAATTTTTGGTCGATATGCACCAAAATCTAATCAGCTCTTAATCTCAATGGACCAAAACTACGTGTGAAATTTTGTTTTGATATTCACACTAGTTTTTGAGCTAGCTCTTCCACAAAAATTTGGTAACGCACAGACTAACTACCAGACATTTTGACAAAACAATTATTATCTCGAAAAATATAATTTCTTCGATGTTCACTTATTAGGGCTTTTTTGTAAACCGAAATGCCATGGTTTCGCTCAATTTTTTTAATCAAAACACTTTAAGCCGTTTTTGAGATATTTCGAAAAAACGAAGGAAAAAACCCCACTTTTTTCATGCACGATTACAATACTTGACCATACTGTTGCGACACACTATTGGTTTTGGTTGCAACCCTTCTTGACCAGAGAAAGGTTGGCGATTTGTAGTTTTATCTCGAAGATAGATCCCCGTGACTGGTCTTGGTAACGCGCCCAAGCGATTCGGCCTGTTTAAGCCCTGGTGCTGGTTTGAAGAGAGGAGAGAAGGGTGTATTTTATAAAGAAGAAATTATTTCATAGTGGTTTTTTATTCATCTCTTAACTCCAAGTTAACAACTGCCTCTAGTCGATTCAAAAAATAGAACTGACCATCTCTGACTTCAAACTAGAACTGCCCAAACTCTCCACTCACTAAAAATTGCCTGACGAGTCGAAATTTTAAGATTCCTTCTTCATAGGCCAAATTCTTAATTAGCGGGGCGTGTCTTAAAATCTTTCCTCCCATTTCTGGAAATTTAATCTTTAGATATTTCTCACGCTAAAATGACACTGGGCCATCTGACATCTGGAAATTATTTATGACTTGCTTTAAGAGCCATTTCATATTTATTGACAGGAAGCGAATTGTAAGCTCCGCTCTCCTATTGTCAAAAAGGTGCCTTCGAGCATCAAAGGGACCGCCAAACATTGCCCTTAAAATAATTATATTTATATTCAAGGAAAAATAGTCGGCGCACAACAATACCCTGTATGGGCAGGGAGTAATTATTTCTTGATGCTCATATTATAATTGTAAAGTAAAAAATAAATATGTACATTTTAATTTGCAAATAAAAACATTTTATTTAGGCTTTGATCAATATCATGCATAATTTGCCAGTGTATCCAGAATTCCATCATCAAATTAAAAACATTTTGTTCAAAAAATTAACTAATAGAACGTCCCAGAACTAAGTCCCGGCTACGCCCCTGATAATAGTAAAATAGTTCAATAGTTTATTTATAGACTAGGATTAGCAATTTAAACAAAATTGCAACTCTATTAATATTCAATGAGAAATTCAAAGGGTTGTCTAATTGTCGGGATAAATAATTATTTATGAAGTATAGGTATTTATATTATGTATTTTTACATTACCATACAGGATATGGTCAAGTATTGTAATCGTGTATGAAAAAAGTGTTTTTTTTCCTTCTTTTCAAAATATCTAAAAAACGGCTGAAACTATTTCATTTAAAAAAATTGAGCGAAACCATGGCATTTTGATCTACAAAAAGCTCTAATAAGTAAACATCGAAAAAATCATATCTTTCGAGGTAATAATTGTTTTATCAAAATGTCTTTAAATTAGTTAGTCTGTGCGTTATCAAATTTGTGGAAGAGCTAGCTCAAAAACTAGTGTGAATATCAAAACCAAATTTCACACGTAGTTTTGGTACCATTGAGATTAAGAGCTGATTAGATTTTGGTGCATATCGACACATAATTAAGGGGGGGTCGAGGGGGGGGTTAAAAATGAAAAATCTAGGTCGTTTGAGCAAACTCAACCAAATTTTGTATACATAATCAGTGAACCCCCGGAAGTCTAAAAATACAAAATCTAACCGCCCAAAATGGGGGGGAGGGTCAAAATATGAAAATCTTGTCCATTTACCAAACTCAACCAAATTTTGTATACATAATCAGTGATGGGTCCCCAGAAGTCTAAAAATGCAAAAACTAACCGCCCGAAATGTGTGTGTGGGGGGGGGGGGGGTCAAAAAATGAAAATCTTTGCCATTTACCTAAACTCAACCAAATTTTGTATACATAATCAGTGGGTCCCAGGAGTCTAAAAATGCAAAAACTAACCCCCCCCCCCCCACTACATGATTATAAATAATTTTATTAAATATTAAATATAAGTGAGAGGCCAGGTTGTATGGTAAAGTCAAGTGGATGGCCACATCAGAACACGTCAGCTTATTTATTTTGCAGCCAGTGAGAGTTTTTTTTTTATAAACACCCTATATAGGTAATATCATAATTCCAAATAAGTAGGATACCATTTATTTTCTCGTTCCAAGTAAGTTAATAATAATAATGTTATTGGCACGGTTATGACAAGGATTCATAAATGAGTGTGCGATAAAGGATCATGCCCCTTTTATATCCGCCCTTCTAACATTTCATTTAACGAGAGGGAAAGTTGTTTGGGGGGGGGCTTACCTCCCAACTCCCACGCATTTCCTTTCCTTGTCCCTCATTTCCCTTGCAGACAACTATTTAATAATAACCGCGAGAACCCCTCCCATTTTGGGGTAGGCGCCCCCGAGGCCTGCCGGCATTTCAGACATTTCTCATAACGGATAAAAGCGATCGACCTGGTTAACTACTTCTTTGACCCCGAGCGGTTCTTTTAAATGATCCCATTCACCCTTCAAGTACAATTCAACAATCGGTCTGGGGGGGGGGGGGGGGGCATTTTTTAATGATGGGGAAATTCCGTTCGACCGTTAGTAATTAATTGTCTGTTAAGAGATATCTCCAGATTCATATTAAAAGCCGGGCAATTGCGATTAGTCAGACTCTTATACTATTAAATAAGTTTCTCGAAAACGGCTCTAACGATTTCGATGAAAACAGTTTTAGAATCGAAGAATTTGATAGATTTTTTAAAAAGCGCTTTGTATTACAAGCCTTAAGGTTTGTAATACAAAGCTCTATTTATTAAACTCGTGCTTTCACTGGACATAACAAACTTTATTGGAATATCTTCGTCTCGTTTCCGCTTGAAGTTCCTATACTTGAGATTTTGACTAAAACTAAATAGGATTAAATAATTAAAATTATCATGAAATGCAAAATTATATTAACCATGTTAAATTGAAAAAAAAATACTTACTTATGTGCTGTCTAAATGGGCTATGTTCCCAAGGAAAATAAATATATAAAAAAAAAAGAAGACAATTTTCATATAATATTAACAAAATCATGGAGATAATAAGGAACAGCTAAGTTTGAAAAGCAGGAGTGGGGGTGTCTCCAGTCAGGACAGACATTTCCCCTCTAGCCTGAACATTAGTCGAGTCAGGAATTTCTCCAAACAAACCCATTTTGAAACTGGGCCAGCCTCCGCCAGAGGGAATGTCCGTCGAAATTCCGAGACTGTTCACAGACCATTCCGACACCAATCTGATATTAAGGCATATCTCCGCCCGATCGAATGTCGGTCGAAATACCGAGACTCGGTTAGTTGATCATTCTGACACCAACTTGATATTAATGCCAATCTCCGACTGATCGTAAAACTCATGTGTCTCATAAATGATAACAGTCGGATGTCAGATGGATACGCTCATGTCGGTTTAGTCTCAGACTTGCCACATGGGTTATCACTATAAAATATTCATGTCATCATTCTTTGTAGTTAGAGTTCATCTCTTTGTTTGCTTTTGTCCTGAATTTCCAATTCACTGTTCGACAAAAATTAAACAAAAATTTGTAACCGTAAATCTAACAATGTCGGATTCCAGTAGAGTTTTACAATGCAATTTCCCGATTTTTTACAACACGTCAGAGTTTTGAGATATTATCGGTCAAAATGACGAAAAATGCCATTTTGATCAATTTTCGAGTCCCATTAGACATTAATGAGCAATATTTGAAATCAAAATATTTTCTTGACCCAATAGAAAACAGCTTCCTCTTTGATTTTCAAATTACCACTTGTTTTTAGCTCAATTAGAACTCGAGTTATAACTAAAAAACCAAGATCATATGTTTTTATCTATGTGTTTATTATTATAACTCGAGTTCTAATTGAGCTACAAACAAGTGGTAATTTAATAACTTTTAAGGAGTTAGGTGTTGGTTCTAGGTGAAACATTTTAATATAATAATAAAAACTTGATACAAGATGCGAGGTAGGTTTCACAAAAAATAAAATAAAACAAAATTGAGTTTTGAATTCGATATATTACAGGGGTTAGCCACAATCAGTTTTTTTTTTTTGACTCCGGATGATGGGCTCACCCCCGAAATATATCGAATTCAAAACTCAATTTTGTTTTATTTCTTTTTTTGTGAAACCTACCTCGCATCTTGCTCAAGTTTTATTATTAAAGTGGTCATTTGAAAAATCGAAGAGGAAGCTGTTTTTTCTATTACGTCAACAAAATATTTTTATTTTAAATATTGCTGTTTCATATCTAATAGGACTCGAAAATAGCCCAAAATCCCCATTTTTGTCATTTTGACTGATAATAAATAAGAGCTAATCGGTAATTTTTATGGTGATTTTTGAATTCAACAGGTAGAAATACATAAGAACCCGAAACAATTCCATTGTTGGGCATGATAATTATCATTAAAATATAAGTACATATCATCATTCTTTGTGGTCACAGAGCTCTCTTTTTTTTTTTTTTAGAGGGGGGTCGGTAGGCTAGGCGGTAGCGTGACAGCGAGCTAACCAGGGGACCCGGGTTCGAATCCGACTCGAGGCAGCCAGCCAAAATCTGACCCCCGGGGGTAGAGACAAATTTTAAAAATATAACTAGTATCGTAATTGGGCTTATGGCTAGAAAGGCCGAAAAGCCAAAAAAAAAAAAAATCAAAAAAATATCTATTGGATAAATTCAAGCTCTTTAGATTACGTGATAAATGATAAAAATTGCTGGACATCTATAAATCTAAGAGATGATAAAGATTTCATCTATTTAAGTTCAGTAAAACCATTACTATCGCCTGTCAAAAAATAGCCCCCGAGATAACATTTGAATGTCCCTAAAACTCGTATTTTTTTCGATTTTCCCCCATTTTGACCATGAAGGAGGATGTTTTCGACAAAGATTACTCTATACGATTGGAGTAATTTTTGGAGACGGACTGATAAAGTGAATTAAGTGGATATTGATGAGGCAGTCCAAAAGAAGAAGATAATTTACACTATCGTTTTATTCATAAACCGACGTTTTCGGAGGTTATTCCCTTCACTGACTTTTCAAAACCCTGAAGAAGGATGGAATAGCCTCCGAAACGTCGGTTTTATGAATAAAAAGATAGTGTAAATTATCTTCTTCTTTTTGGACTGCCTCATCAATATCCACTTAATTATTCTATACATTTTTAAACTAAATTAAATTTGCTACAATGTAAATAAAGTTTCATTGTAATTGAATAATGGTAACATGAGGTTGAAGTTTTGAAAGAATGCAATTTTTTGCAAAAAATTGCAGTTTTTCCTTCATAAAATGAAAACTACTCATTCTATCAACTTGATTTCTATCTCGTTGTCTAGTAAATTTTATTTACTTGAACGTTTACTTGGACTACTTTTTTGTCAAAACTCTTAGATTTATAGATATCCCAGGATTTTCCATTACGCTTTTGAGGATTCGGATCATATCCTGTTCGGAAAATCTAGAATATCTATAAATCTCAGAGTTTTACCAAAAAATTGTCTAAGTAAACGTTCAAGTAAATAAAATTTCTTAGACAATGAAATAGGAATCAAGTTTCTATGATGAGTGGTTTTCATTTTATGAAGGAAAAATGCGATTTTTTTTGCAAAAAATTCCATTTTTTCAAAACTTCCTCAACATGTTACCATTATCCAATTAAGATGAAACTTTATTTAAATTGTAGAAAATTTAATCTAGTTTAAAAATGTATAGAGTTATGTTTGTCAAAAACTTGCAAAATGGGGAAAAATCGAAAAAAGTACGAGCTTTAGGGATATTCAAAAGTGATCCCGGGTGCTGTTTTTTGACAGGCGATAGTACCGGTTATACATAACCTAAATAGATGAAATCTTTATCATTTTACCTCTAATTTAAAGAGCTTTAATTTATCTAATAGATATCCTTTTGATTTGATAAGCCGTTTAAGAGTTATTCAAGAAAAACTGAAAGAACTTATCTCATTTTGAGGCTCGTAGAAAAATTTCCACAACACAGATTTGGGGGAAACTTAGGGTGGTAATATTGAATTACCAATAAAGGTATTCCAGCAATGAAATCTTTACCGGGAATTATTTCCTGTTAAAATCGTAATTTGCCTGAACTATAATACAACGTTTCGAGTCAAATTTCTATAGCAAATGTTGATCAAGTCTGTAAATTTGCGTAATCATATCAGCTCTAGGTTGGTTGATTGATTCCCTAGGCATCAATCAATAATAATATATTGATAACAGATATATAAATATAGACCGAATCGTTAAACTAATTCATATTCATATATACCTTATTACCATTCTATTTATTATTTAGATAGTAGAACAGACAATAAATATACTTAGAGATAAGGAATTTGGGCGAAAAATAAATAAATAAATAATTTATAAATATTGTGCGCTGACCATCTTTTATCTCTGATCATGTTTTATTCATTGGTAAGGTAATCAATCAGATGGGAAGGGATGGACTGAAGGGATGCCTGACAACATTTTGCATATTTCATCCATCGATCCTCAGCCCTTTCAATTATTGGCTTTTCAATTTTATTAGGAAAAACATTGTACTTTGGGGGTGGAATATTGAATGAACCCTCCAATTTTACAAATTCATATTCTATATTGTATCTATAAAGTACTTTTATAATAGTACTTATTTTTGCAATTAAGTAAAACAGAATTCAAGTTGTATACAAATATTAATAGTAATTTTGATGGAGTATTTTATTGATGTTCAAGTACCATCAGCTTTAAAGCTTTAAAATATGGGGCATTCCACATCAAATCGGATAGATAGAATAATTTTAATTTTTGATTTGCTTGATTCTTTGATATTTTTTCTAGTTTGTGAAAATAGAAATATCAATGGGACATTCCATTACAAATAGAACGGTTTGAAAAATTTCAATTTTTGATTTCCTTCATTTTTTGACATTTTTTAGTACCCAACTCTTTCTGGTAAATTTTGAAATTTTTTGGATCACCGGTTTAAAAGATATCAAATTTCGGTTTATATCGGTCACGATTTCTTCAAAAATAGTCCAAATTCAAAAAAAAAAAAAGTTTTTAGTAAAAAATACAAACAAATTATTTAAAATGTTTTTATATGCAATCTTTGAGTTTGAAAATTTTAATCTTGTTTTTGAAATTGTACCTACAACTCTTCGAATTTTTTGATAATTTTTTATTTTAAACTCTTCTATTCATTTTACAAATTTTAAGACTGAGTTGATTAGGTGTGAACTTACCAGTGAGGGGCTCAATCATGTGCTGCTTGAATGTGAGCTAAACAAAAAGTGGACACAAATGCTATACTGTGAAATCAACGAAAGTGTAAAATTCCCAATAAATAGTGATTATCTTTTGTCCTTGTGTGAGTGCAGTGAAAAAGTTGTGATGGCTCTTCAGAGATTTGTACTAAGGGCTAGTGTAAATATTTAAAATTATAAAATAATACAAAGAATGTGATTGGCTAAATGGTTCTGACCAAAAGCCAATAAGGGGGAAAAAAACCTTCTCCCTTAAAAAAAAAAAGACCGAGTTAATAGTGCTCCTATGATAATTAGTATTTTTTCGATTTTCGACTTTTAATTTTGATTTTCTTTCAACAAACTAAAAATACCGGTATAGAAATAAATAGATTTTCGAAATATGTTTTTTATATATTTTTGAAAATATATTAAAAATATAAAATTGTTGTGTTAAATTTATATAAAGCTTATGTTTTCTATATATTCTTAAAATAAAATTATTTTTATGTCGCTCTAGTATTAACTTTATATAAATTTAACACAAAAATTTTATATTTTTAATATATTTTCAAAAAATATATAAAAAACATATTTCGAAAATCTATTTATTTCCATACGGGTAGGTACCAATTATTTATTTTAAACACCTGTTAACGACAAAAATCATTTCAAAATAACTAAAAAAAGAAAACTCAATTCCAAAATGTCGCTTTAATAATGGTTAATAGCAAATAAATTTTTTTCGAAATTTTATAAAATCAACCCGGTCTTAAAATTTTTAGAATGAATAGAGGTTTAAAATAAAAAAAATTATCAAAAACATCGAGGAGTACATCATACAGTTTCAAAAACAAGATTAAAATTTTTAAACTCAAAAGTCGCACATAAAAACACTTTAAATAATATTCTTGTATATTTTTCTAAAAAGTATTTTGAAAAACAAAAATTTCCAAAAAAAAAAATTTGAATTTCGACAATTTTAAAGAAGTTTTGAGCGAAAAACCGAAATTCGATATCTTTTAAACTGGTGATCAAAAAAATTTCAAAATTTACCAGGAAGAGTTGGGTACTAAAAAATGTCAAAAAATGAAGGAAATCAAAAATTAAAATTTTTCAAACCGTCCGATTTGGCGTGGAATGCCTTAAAAATATTCATTTCATTCAACTGGCACACAATTTTGACTTTTCCAATCCAAAAATTTTAAATAAAGAACAAAATTGAAAAAAATAGATTAATTTTTAGAAATAGGTAATCGAAATTTATAATTGATATTGTTTTTTCTAAATTTCGTTTATTATCTAAAAAATTGTATGTTTGGAAAATTCAAAAACTTTCTCAAACAGGTTGGTTGAATAGAAAAATTTGAAATATATTATCCTCCTATAGCTAGATAGCCATTAAACTAATCTGGGACACTATTTTGTCTTTTCCAATCCCTAAAATTTTAGATATTAAAAAAAAAATAATAATAATTTTTAAAATAATTGTAATTTCAAACGAGAAAAATTTCATCAACTATTTTGTTCAAATATTTATAAAAATAATTTATAAAAATGTCCTTTATAAAAATAATATTTAAACGTTTAATCAAACCCAAAACGTTTTGAAAGATTACTCCGTTTATATTTAAAACCGTTCATGGTTTTTCTAATATAGGGTTGGGCAGAGCACTTTGTTTATTTAGAAATTCAATCAAGAAAAAAGCAACGCAGATATATATTTAATTCTTTGAACATCATCAAGGAACACGTTTAAATTTTATGTTTACACAGTTTTATTGATAATATCAGGCAGATGGCGTCCATTATTCTCAATTAATTGCGTCATCGTTGAGGCGCGTTATGAACTGGCCAAGCACTGTTTCCTGATTTAGCCCCCTGTGACTATTTTTTATGGGGCTATCTAAAATCACTTGTCTAGAACTCTGGACTCTGGCTCACCTGAAGAACAATATTCGTCAATCTGTCGACAACATACCCGTCAATATGCTGGAAAGAATAGTTACAGGCATGAATTCAATACTAGATTCAAGAATAAACTCGCCATCCCGAGGTTTCGTTTACAAAAGGTAAACGCTTCATTCATGGGTCAAGGTGCACTTTTACAACAAAATTCCGGAGGAAATTAAGAGTCTAGCTCTAAATAAATTTAAATCTTCCATTAAGAGCACACAACTAAAAAAAGGCATACTATCGGATTGGCGAGTTTTTAGACGACGATCATGTCTGGACTTGCTTTCTGAGATATTTTCGCCAGGATTACTTTGTATATTTGTTTTGTTTATTTATATATTTTATTCTATTTATTTGTTTATTTGTTGTTTTGTTTTTTAAATTATGACTTTCATTAAGCGCTCCTCGTGGAGCCTAAGATGAAAAAAAAGAGTTGAACCCGAGTTCAATTTACGCAACGTATTGAGAATAATGGAAGCCATCTGCCTGATAAAATTTTCATATTTAAAATTGTGTAAACATAAAATTTAAACGTTGTACTTAATGCTGTTCAAATAATTAAATATATATCTGGGTTACTTTTTTATTAATTGAATTTCCAAATAAGCAAAGTGCTCTGCCCCACCCTCAATATACACATTTATCAAAATCTTATAAAAATTTTTCTTAAATATTTATATTTTTTTATTTTTATTCAAGGTAAATTCATCTCGAAAAGAGCATTCTGTGTAGCATTGTCAATTTTTAAAATATTTATTTCTTTATAAATTGCTTTTTTTTTAATCATTTATTTTTAAAGCAACAATTTTCCCAAATCTAAAAAATAATAAAGGAAAAAATTCTCTCCACACTTTTGAATTTCTAATAAACGTTTTCAGATTATTTTTATATTTAAAAGAAAAAAAAATTCAATACAAAAAATTGTATTTACAACAAGTTGAAAAAAAGAAATTTGTTCTTTCACTCTCTCTCTCTATATATATTATATTGATCAGGGGAAGTGAAACTTTAATTTTAAAACCCACGAATAGTCATGACAAATAAAATTTATTAAAATTAGAAAAATTAAATAATTCTTTTAAAACCCACAAACTGTTTATGACAAACAAAATTAATTAAAATTATGAAAATTTAAATTTGAAACTGACAATCTCTGGTTCTACAAAACCTCGCGCATGCGCAGGACAAAATTTCATAACAAGCAACCATGAATCGTGAGAGGCAAAACAAGATTACCCCAAGAGGTAACCAATCCACCCACCCACCCTCGAGTGGCAACCGGGCATTCGGATTCTGGGGGACCCGGACCATTACGAAATCAAGGAAGGAACAATGGAAGAATAACGCCAATAATCCATACATACCTGGGCACCTATAACATCAATCCACTCATCCGGCCAGGAAAATTACATAGCCTGACCATAGAACTCGATAAACAAAAAAATCAAGATCCCGACCTTGCAAGAAACAAAAGCTTTGCGTGATCCCAAGGGTCCAAACGCAACAACAACAAGTCACACAACATTATTTTAAACTTAAGGCTTCTCTTTTATTTCTCCTCTATTAGTTAAATATTTCCCCTTTAGAGTAACAAAAAAATTCAAGCAGATAAGTCGCTAAAGAAGTTTCACTTCAAAAAAAAAAAAAAATTCAATACAAAAAATTGTAATTACAAGTTGAATAAAAAAAGAAATTTGTTCTTTCACTCTCTCTATATAGGTATATATATATATATATATATATATATATATATATATTATATTGATCGGTTAACAAATATTTGCTTTCCACTAAAGGTGATATTATTTGTTTTTAATTCTAATCAAGAAACATTCGAAGGGCAGTAAGGCAGGCAATCGGAATGATGTTGTTTTTTTTTTGTTTTTCTGTTCTAAAATCGAATAAAAGAGAGAAAAATCTCGAAAAAGAGTTTGGCAACAAATCACTTGATGAACGATTAAATAATAATCAAGAAACGTTAAGTGGTTATATTATTATACTTGTTTAAAAGGAGGGGGGGAGTTTCAAGAACGTTTATATCATATATCAGTTTATAATTACTAATTAATTAAAATTTCTTTTAGAAAGTTTGATCTCTTATTTTGCATAGTATTAAATTCTATTCAAAGAGAATAGAACGAAGAAATTGCTTAAATATTTGATTCTATTAACAAGGATTTCCACTTGAGATGACTAGTGGAATTCCTGTTTATAATTTAGAGCATTATTAGATAATATGGAGAATGTTTTTTCTCCTCCAGATAATAACTTTGAAGAGCAAAGTTTACTCGGTAATTACTTTATTATCATAATGGTCAATTATTGTTATTGTGAATTGAGACACCTGTAAATAATTAATTTGATTAAGGAAAAATCAATCAAAGTAATCTTAACCAAAAATGAGACCCTGAAAGATTATTTTTCTCGATCCAAAAACCCTATAATCCGTGATTTTCTTCGAAATCCTTAGAGCCGTTTTCGAGAAACCGATTCTAAATACAGTAGGGCGACGATAAAATCCGGATGTCAAGAATCCAGACCGTTGATTCAATTGCAGTGAACAAAAAGCTGACGTGTTCTGATGTGGCCATCCACTTGACTTTACCATACAACCTGGCTCCTGAAATTATTTATAATCATGTAGGGGGGGGGGTTAGTTTTTGCATTTTTATACTTCTGGTGTCCCACTGATTATGTATACAAAATTTGGTTGAGTTTGATAAATAGCCAAGATTTTCATTTTTTGACCCTATACCACCCCCCCATTTCGGGCTGTTAGTTTTTGCATTTTTAGACTTCTGGGGGTCGCACTGATTATGTATACAAAATTTGGTTGAGTTTGCTCATAGATTTTCGAAATATTTTTATATATTATTTTGAAAATAAATTAAAAATATAAAATTTTGGTGTTCGATTTATATAAAGTTTATCTTTTCTATATATTCTTAAAATATAAACTATTATACTATGTCGCTCTAGTATAAATTCTTATATAAATTTAACACAAAAAATTTTATATTTTTAATATATTTTCAAAAAATATATAAAAAACATATTTCGAAAGTCTATTTAATTGCATACGGGGGCATAGATTTTTAATTTTTTAACCCTACATCCACCCCTTCTTAATTTTGGGTCGATATGCACCAATGATCTAATCAGCTCTTAATCTCAATGGACCAAAACTACGTGTGAAATTTTGTTTCGATATTCACACTAGTTTTTGAGCTAGCTCGTTAACAAATTTGGTAACGCCCAGACTAACTAACAGACATTTTGACAAAACAATTATTATCTCAAAAAATATGATTTTTTCGATGTTCACTTATAAGAGCTTTTTTGTAGAACAACATGCCATGGTTTAGCTCAATTATTTTAATCAAAATAGTTTAAACCGTTTTTTAGATATTTTGAAAAAAAGAAGAAAAAAACAACTTTTTTCATGCATGATTACAATACTTGACCATACCCTGTATAGTAAAGTAAAAAGAGAGCTCTGTGACTACAAAGAATGATGATATGTACTTATATTTTAATGATAATTATCATTTGAAAAGTTTTTGTTTTGCCGAGAGTAGCAGAGTTGTTGATTCACAAAGAGAAACAAAGAGATTGTCCTCTGCTTGATGCAAATAAACATATACACATATATATCAAGATGATATATCTGTATATATATATTATTTATTTGTTTGATCAAACAAATAAATAATATATATATACAGATATATCATCTTGATATATATGTGTATATGTTTATTTGCATCAAGCAGAGGACAATCTCTTTGTTTCTCTTTGTGATAATTATCATGCCCAACAATGGAAATGTTTCGGGATCTTATGTATTTCTACCTGCTGAATTCAAAAATCACCATATTAGCATATTAGAATTTGTGTTTCTTTTTTATATTTAACTTTCTTTACAATGTAGGATACATTGTAATAATTTTTAAAAAAACAAAAAACAAAACCGACTTCAAAAAACTTAAATGCAACAAATAAAATAATAATAACTTAAAAATAAAATAAAATGTACTAAAAGGTATAAAATAATTATCTTATTTAGTTAAAACTAAACGACGAAATATTAACATGAAATTACTTTTTGAAGTCGGTGCCAAACATATACATTTTATGAATCGCTCGCGTCGGATCTTACTTAGTACGCTCGCTTATATAGTTTGTTTGGCACCGACTTCAAAAAGGGATTTCATGTTAATATTTCGTCGTTTATTTGTAACTAAATAAGATAATTATTATTTTATACCTTTTAGTGTATTTTATTTTATTTTTGAGTTCTTATTATTTTATTTGTTGCATTTAATTTTTTTTTGAAGTCGGTTTTATTTTTTTATAAAAGTTATTTTTTTAGTTGATAGCGTTTTTCTTTAGGAGACGGACTGGTATAAATATGTAATTGGATATTGATTAAGGCAGTCCACGGTGGTTGTAAAAAATAAGACTATAATGGTTTTATTATTTTACATTTATTTGTTAAACCGACGTTTCGGAGATTTATTCTCTCCTTCTTCATTGACTTTTTGTTACCCTGAAGAAGGAGAGAATAAATCTCCGAAACGTCGGTTTAACAAATAAATGTAAAATAATAAAACCATTATAGTCTTATTTTTTACAACCACCGTGGACTGCCTTCATCAACATCCAATTACTTATTTTTTTAGTATTAATTATTTTTATAGAGAAAAGTTTGCGGAATTTAACAGAACAAAAGTCACATTCATAGATAGATACATACATACAGGTGAAGCTAATATAAAAGGTGTAAAAAAGGTACAAATCTCACACTCTTGGCCGGCTTATTTAATTTTAAAGTTAGATTTTCAATAAAGCTTAAATAATAATTGAAATTCATGGTGATGTGGATAAGAAACGTCATTTTATATATTATTTAAAGAAATATTAATTAGAAACGTCCAATATATACGAGAGAGATAATAGAGACAGCCGTCAGGTGGCATCATCATCGCTTGTCAGAGCAGAGAAACTTTTCACCCCCCAGTTTGGAAATTAACCCCCGGCCAACCCCCATGTGAAACTATTGTACTCTCCAAATGGACATTTGTGAGTGTATGTGTAGGTGTGACGGTCATTCATATCTGCTCGGGGCTTTTATGAATAGCAGCAGCAGCATTTCATCCCTGGCTATTTGTTCGCGCCCCCTGGCCTCCCTGTCGACAATACTGCCAACTTTTCTCCGGATTCGGGGTGTCCATGGGGTGGGGGGGTCAGGAGGGTCAATTCCAAAAGCGGAGTTTTTCTGGCTGGCCGAGCGGGATGATTAGCGGTGCGTGTGAACGCGTTACGCGTTACGTTTTGCAACCCCAAAGGGGACAGACAGCAGCGCCACTCGGGTGTTAAAAAAAAAGAAATACAAAGATATAATTTCTTTATATATAGAAAAAAAATAAACTGCGGAGATTATTAACCGATAAATGAATATATACTCAATCGGAAGTTTTCTTTTTAAGGGGTGTTGTTGTACACAAGAAGAAAAAGTAAACTGATTTTTTTTTTTTATAAATTTTATTAAACCAATTATTTTACATTAATTAATGTATACATTGTATTTTTGCTTCGATTCCGGAGATTACTTCTCCGCCATCGAGTGTCCTTATTCTTTTTTTTTTTTTTTTTTAATGCAATCGAATGCAAGAAGGGTGCACCAGTAAAGATGTAGCCCCTATGGATCTCGAAAGACCCTTGCATTACCGAAGAGAAGGGAAAGTTGTTTAAGAGAGAGGATGTAGACGCAGGTGTCTATGCACCCTGGTTTTGAAGGTTTGAAGATCATAGGTGCTGGGAAAGATAGAGGCTGGGAGAGAGTTCCAGTTCCTTGAAGTCATGGGGATATATGTATTCGCGAATGAAGTGGTCCGGCACTTTTCCAATTTGACAGCGAAAGAGTGTTGGGAGTCGGCAAAACGTGTGCTGCGTGTAAAGCATGCTTTGGGGGGAATTATTGATTTTATCTCGTCAGAGCACCTGCCGTGATAGTATCTATAGAAAAGGGAAAGGGCAGAGACATCTCTTCGATGAGCTAGCGGAGTCGAGGGAGTCGGTGAGGGTAGAATCGTCAATTAGCCTGACGGCTCGTTTCTGAATTGCATCAAGGGTAGCAAGAGAATATTTTGAGGCTCCTCTCCATAGATGAGAGCCGTATTCGAGACAGGGGCGGATTTGGGCCTTGTAGATGGTGAGAAGTTGTGGGGGTTTGAAAAATCGCTTGGACCTGAATAAGAAGCCAATCTTCCTTGCTGCAGATTTCGCCACAGAGGAGATGTGTTCATTCCAAGACAGGTCAGATGCGACAGAGACGCCCAACATGGATAGGCTGTCACACATTTTCAGGGTATTCGAATTCATCTTTAGTCCTTGTTTTTAATAAGAGGAAAAATTTAATTAGATAAAAAAACCTCTTTTTCCGATAATTATTTCAATTCCATTATTCCCCAATCAAGTCGATTGGTTTTTATATCCCGCCAATTCCCATCCCCATCTCTCCCATATCCCCATTTCCAAGAAACCTGATAAAATTGCACAATATGTACAGCAAAAAATAAACTTATGTGGCCATTCATTCATGACTTTACCATGCACTTGACCCCCATATTTTATATTTATTATTTAATAAAATAATTTATAATCAATTCTTACTGCTTAACACTAGAACGCCCGAAGCCGTCAATTTGACGGTTTTCACATTTCATTTCTCTTTCATTTCGTTACTATTCTTTTTTAATCTTCTTTAATCTTTTTTAATCTTCTTCTTCTTCTTTTTAATCTTCTTTTCTAATCTTTTCATCGATCACTATGGGCTTGTCCCGACGGCTTCGAGTTCCAGGGCTCCCACTTCTTCAGAAGGCTACACAGATACTGGAGTACGTCATGTTAACCTGGCGTCCCACAGTGGTCCCAAATCCCGAAAAGCTGGCCAAAAGTCCAAAAAAAAAAAATTAGTAGGGAGTTTTAGGCCGTTATTTTGGATACACAGATAGTTTAAGTAGTCCATTGTCAAGAGAAAAGGTGCCTATTGTTTTTACTTTAGTTTATATTCATCGTCAAAGTTACCCTATTTTGAGTAAGCCCGCCCGGAGTGAGAAAGCAAAAAACAACGCTCACTTTAAAACTCGATATCTTAGTGAAAAGTTCACCGATCTACATTTTATAAAATGGAAAATACTCCTGAAAGTAAGTAGAATATATATACCTATTTGAAAAATCATAATTATAAAGTTTGATACAAAAACTTAATGATATTCTTTTAAAAAAATTACAGAAATTAATTTTCTGTAAATGTTGAAAAGTTATCAAAAAGTTTATTTGGCCGGTCGAGTCCGGTCAAGAGACCAATTGCGGCATTTAGCTAATACTATAATTAAGCTAAATCAACAAACATTAGAGGCGGGTTGGTGCGGTCTAATTATTGTAGTGACTTTACAAGTACTTTTTCGGGAAATTTTTAAAACAGTCCATATCAGATCTTTTCTTAATTTTTTTTTTTTTTTTTATTTAAAATTCCGATCATTTCTAAAATATATATTTTTTCTAAATTTTGTCATTTATCTAAAATATTTCGATTAGAAATATCAAAATTTTGTTTAAAGTTAGTGGAATGATGGTCTAGCCGGGAACATCTATTTTTTTTTTACTTTGTTCCATATACCTACATGTTCATTTACCCTTCGGATATAATAGAATAATAGAAAAGGATTTAGGTAGAAGGTTTTCCAAAGATAGATTAAAAATCCCAACTTTTCTATTCAACTCAAGTAATTAGGGATATATATAAGAATGAATGTGACTGTGTGTGATGATGAAAATTGAGATGATTAAATGACAGGTGTAATTTGAAGTTTTTTATGTATTTAATAAATGCAATTTTTTTAACAATTTTTATTTTTATTTCAGCCTTTTTAATTCTTTAAAAAAATTTTGCAACCACCATTTTGTTTTTCTTAATTTTGACTTTTGATTCATTATCAGTGGCCTTGAAAACCTAAGTATACCAAATTTCGGAGAAATCTGATATTTTTAAAATATATATGTCCGCCATTTTGGGGACGCCATTTTGTTTTTCGTAATTTTGACTTTTGATTCATTATCAGTGGCCTTGAAAACCTAAGTATACCAAATTTCGGAGAAATCTGATATTTTTAAAATATATATGTCCGCCATTTTGGGGACGCCATTTTGTTTTTCGTAATTTTGACTTTTGATTCGTAATCAGCGGCCTTGAAAACCTAAGCATACCAAATTTCGGAGAAATCAGATATTTTTAAAATATATATGTCCGCCATTTTGGGGACGCCATTTTGTTTTTCGTAATTTTGACTTTTGATTCATTATCAGTGGTCTCGAAAACCTAAGTATATTAACAAATTCGAGATTCTTAAAATATATATGTCCGCCATTTTGGGATGCTATTTTGTTTTTCTTAATTTTGACTTTTGATTCATTATCAGTGCCCTTGAAAACCTAAGTATACCAAATTTTCGGAGAAATCTGATATTTTTAAAATATATATGTCCGCCATTTTGGGGACGCCATTTTGTTTTTCGTAATTTTGACTTTTGATTCGTAATCAGCGACCTCGAGAACCTTAGTATACCAAGTTTTATTTATATTGAAGAACGCCTTCATATTTTGGCCAGCTTTTTGGGATTTGGGACCACTGTGCGTCCCAAGGTATCATTAAACGCTCCAGTATAATGTCTTCCAGTTGGTTAGTCGTCGTAATTCTGGAGCCTGGAGAGGGCCGGATCACACCTTTACGTGGTTCTTCTTAGTTTTATTTATTGTTGCCCAATTTCAATTTATATGTTTATTATTTGGCATTTTAAGATGGACTCCAATCTACTTAGGTGTATATTGTTTCAAGTTTTTAATTATACTCAGGTGTATTGTTTTAAGTTTTAAGATCTACTCTCTTTCTCGGTGTTTTTCTTTTTCAGCTCCGCTGGACTTTTGATAAGAGAATCTTCTCTCCCACTCTTAATCTTTCTTTCTCTCCTCATTTTTTTAAAAGTTATTTTTAAAAAACTTTATATTAAAAACAAAACACATTTGATTTAAAATTAGCATTCTCTCTTTTTTCTATTTTAAATTTCTTTTTCCAAAGCATTCATTTCGATTCGAGCCTTAAATCCTTTTTCTTGTTAATTTTTATATTTTAAACATTTCATAATAATATTACTTAAATTCAATATGAAAATTATTTGTTTTAAATTCATAATCTTTTTTTTTACTTCTGAAATTTCTATTTATTAATTATTATTGTTTTAAATTTAGAAAATATATGAAACGAAATTCTAATAAAATCTCCTCTTAATACTCTTTATTTCAAAAATCTCAAAAAAATGTCCCAAAAACTTTAATTTTTTTTTTTTCAAAATTTTACCCTTTAACAGGGCCAAAAACAATCGAAAACTTGGGTGGATCTGGAGGTTGTGTACAATATATATATATTGTTTTTGTTTTTGGCCCTGTTATATATATATATATAAGGGCGCCTCAATTTTTACTCTGAAGGCGCCCAAGTCCAAGCTCAAAAAAAAAAAAACATGAAGACTTTTCGGCGCCGTTTTTCTTCGGCGCCCCAAAAGACCGCTTGATTCGATTGCCCCTTAATCCACCCCTGTTGATGGCTTATTCTGGAGCATTCCTTCAACGCCTAGCTCTTACGCAGCTTTAATTCTTCTGCGCTCAATCCGTTGCCTAAATACAGGCGCACCAACATAATAAATCAACAGTGAATACAAAGATTTAGGTATCTTTTTGAGTGTCTTTTTTTGAAAAAAGATGGAAATTATTTCAAAAATCAATCCATACCTATAATGTTAATAAATGAATTTATCTTTTAAGGACCAATCATAGATTTTAGAGAAAATATTTTTACATTGCACATCAGAGAGGTTCGTCCCCTTAGGAATCGAACCCAAGCGCTAACTAAGCTTTCCGGGCAGATTTCGGTCTCTATTCAAGCACGTCCTGATTTGTGAGCCAAACCTTTAAGACAAACATCTCTCTGACATGCAACATATATAAGAATTATAGCTAAAGATTTTTCACTCCCTTCAAATCAAAGGGAAAAGCAAAAAATTAGGCTAAACTGAAAAAAGTTTTCAGTCAAGGGCCCTTTAAATTAACAGTGAAAGCAAAGATTTAAGTATCTTTTTGAGTGTCTTTTTTTGAAAAAAGATGGAAATTAATTCAAAAATCAATCCATACATATAATATTAATAAATGAATTTAACTTTTAAGGACCAATCATAGATTTTAGAGATAATATTTTTACATTGCACTCTCTGATGTGCAATCTAAAAATATTTTCTCTAAAATCTATGATTGGTCCTTAAAAGTTAAATTCATTTATTAATAATAAATCAATTTCAAATTCAGACTACATTTTAAGGATTTTAATTAGTACAGTTATTTATTTATAATATTTTATAATTCAATATTTTTCTTATACGTGTAAAAAAAAATTGAATTAATAAAACGTTCTAAATGATAATTTTTAAGAAAAAAGAAAAACCGACTTCAAAAAATTCAATGCAACAAATAAAATACACTAAAAGGTATAAAATAATTATTACCTTATTTAGTTACAACTAAACGACGAAATATTAACATGAAATTACTTTTTGAAGTCGGTGCCAAACAAACTATACCTATAAGCGAGCGTACCCTCCAAACGTACTAAGTAAGATCCGTCGAGTGCGATTCATAAAAGGTATATGTTGGGCACCAACTTCAAAAAGTATTTTCATGTTAATATTTCGTCGTTTAGTTGTAACTAAATAAGATAATAATTATTTTATACCTTTTAGTGTATTTTATTTGTTGCATTGAATTTTTTGAAGTCGGTTTTTATTTTTTTCTTAAAAATTATTTTTATTTTTCTCTTTTTAGTGATGTTATTAATAGTGATCATATCATCAGAACTTGACCAAATTAATATGACACCATCCCTAAGACACCCCCTTTCGGATAAAAAAAGAACCATCGAAATCGATTCATAAACAAAGAGGTTAGGTCTAAACAAACCTAATAAAAAAGGTCTAATACCTATGAAAAAAATTCGAAAAAAAATGGGACCAATCGGAAGCTAGACTGGACCCAATGCAAAAAAAATTTTCAAAATCGGTTGGGAATTGGCGGAGATATGAGGTAACATAGGCACAAAAAAAAAATTCAGTCGAATAGAGAACCTCCTCCTTTTTTGAAGTCGGTTAAAAAAATAATTAAAATTCAAGTTCGATTTCGGACAAGAGAATAACAAAATATTCAATTATTTTTTTAACTGATTGTAAAAGATCAAAGAATTGACTATCGGGCTGATGAAATGAAATGAAAAATTATTAATCATTACACTCACAAATGGGTGAAGTTCTCCAGGCGGACGGAATATTGAATTCACTCTTCTTCTTCTTCTTACGGTGCCATCTCCATCTAATGAAAGTTGGCGACAATGACAGCGAATTCCTCTCTATCAGCAACAGCTCTTAGAAGCGAATGAAAATCCAATTATGTAAGTTTTTCAGCCAGGAAGACTTTCTTCGACCGGGACCTTCGATTTTGTCTTCAAGGATCAGCTTGAGAAGACTGTACCTGCTGAATATGTCCAAGATACGTTGTTTTCCTCTTTTACTTTATCCAATGCAAAGCATGGGTAAAGTATTATAATCGCTTCGGGGCAAGCGTGGCTTCAAAGGGTCCTCAGGTAAAGACTACGGAACCCATGGACTCAATTAAAGTCACAAATTGTAGTATTCAATTAGGTTGAATTTTAGCACGTAACGGTTTTGCAAAATTACAAGGGTCTCGTCGAGAGGCCAAAAAGTGCGATTTTTTCATTTAGTGCGTGCGGATGGATGGATGGATGGATGTTATCGTTTTTTTGGCCCACGATTTTTTCCACACCGTTGCACCGATTGAAATGAAATTGAAAACCTACCATTAGTTTAACAAAATGAAGCGCTGATTAGTTTTTGGTACATATCGGCCCACAAACATTAGTACTTTTTTAGTTTTTTCTAAATATCTTGAAAATGACTTAACCAATTTTGATGAAATTTAATATCCTAATTAAGTACCTTGGGGACCACAAAAAAGGTTAAATAAAGTTTTTAGTAAAATTATATTTTAAAGTACTTTACTCTAGAGTAAGATGGTACTTTTTAATTTTAATTCTTTAAAATTTATTCATTTGAAAGTTTTAATATAGCTCATTTAGCCTTGCTTAAGTAAGAATGGATAGGCTTCTCTCTGTGAAATGCTAAAAATTTGGGAGGAATTTTTATGAGTAACCATAGCAACTGCGTTGTTTTCTTATCCGTTACCTTTGCTGAAGACAGAAATCGATTTTAAACCAAAAATAGCGATTGATGTCTTCAGCAATGGTTACAATAATAACCGAAATGTCAAAAATCCAATGTGGAATGGTTATTCCTCGACTCTTAAATGAGAGAATTATTTTTGAATTAATGTCAATATGAACTACAAATTGCAAGTGATATCTGATTAATAATAAAGGAACAAACATATTAATATTTCAAATGAATTTGGATAAAGTTTAGCAACGATCCGTTGCAGTTTATTTAATAGATGTTAACAGATTTCGGTCTCTATTCAAGCACGTCCTGATTTGTGATGTGATCCACCCATGATATTTTCAACATCCGTTTGAATATCCACATCTCGAAAGCTTCCGAACGATTCATGATTCCTAAGTTCATGGTCCAAGCCTCATCCCACAAAGAAACAGAATAAATGTAACACTTCACGAACCGAAACCGAGACTGAATTCACTCAAAAATACTAAATATTTTTCTTATTCGTAAACATAAACATGTTGAACTAGCTTGTCTGCTATTAAGTAAGAACAAAAATTTTCAATATCCATGCGATACTGACCACATGAAAAATAATATTTAAAATTTAAAAAAAGACTAATGATGAAGTCCAAGTCTTCGAAACTATAGTCTCAAACAAATAAATCATGTATATATCTATATTTATATTTGATGTATATGTGTGTTGTGTAAATGTTTATTTGCATTAAGCAGAGGACAACCTCTTTGTTTCTCTTTATGATTCCACAAATCTGCAACTCTCACAAAATAAAAACTTTTCAATTAAAACTATTAATAGCCGAAAATTTTAAAACCCTAAAGAAATAATGACGCTTTTTACTTTACCATACAGGGTATGGTCAAGTATTGTAATCGTGCATGAAAAAAGTGTTTTTTTCCTTATTTTTTTTCGAAATATCTCAAAAACGACTGAAACTATTTTGATTAAAAATAATTTAGCGAAACCATCGCATTTCGCTCTAGAAAAAAGCCCTAATAAGTGACCATTGAAAAAATTATATTTTTCCAGATTGATCCCAATTGTTTTGTCAAAATGTCTGTTAGTTAGTATGCCTGGTTGTCTGGTTGTCCGTTAGTCTGTGCGTTACCAAATTTTTGTGGACGAGCTAGCTCAAAAACTAGTGTGAATATCGAAACCAAATTTCACACCTAGTTTTGGTCCATTGAGATTAAGAGCTGATTAGATTTTGGTCCATATCGACCCAAAATTAAGGGGTGTGGAGGGGGGTTAAAAATTAAAAATCTAAGACATTTGAGCAAAATCAACCAAATTTTTTATTATAAAACCCTTTCAAAGTAAATTTCAGCCAGCTTGGTTATTCAGGATTGAAAATATGTATTAAGATTTAATTCTTTAAAAGAGCCCCCTCATCATTTTTGGACCCATTAGGAATTGTTCATACCCCTGTTTAAATATGAGAATCTTCTATTGTAAATATAATTTTCTTTAAATTATTTCTTTAGCCAAAAGCGACTGTCCTTGATCATCTTTTTAGTCCTTGTTTTTAATAAGAGGAAAAACCAATTAAATAAAAAAACCTCTTTTCCGATAATTATTCCAATTCCCCATTCATTTTCCTTCCTATCCACTCACCTAACTCAATTAATTAAACTTCCTAATTATAATATATATAATAATATTTGTGATGAATTATTAGTGGAATTTAAAACGAACAAACACTAATTGTTCATTATAAATTTAATTATATACCTATGTATTAAAATTAATCAATTTTATTAATTAGAGGTTGTTGTTTTGTTTTTTTAAATTTTAGAACCCATTAATAATTCATTACAAATATTATTATATATACTATTAAAATTAGGTAAATTTAATTATTGATGGGAATCAGGACGATAATGGAATTGAAATCATTATCAGAAAAGAGTTTTTATTTAATTAATTAGTTTTTTCCTCTTATTAAAAACAAGGACTAAAAAGATGATCCATGACACTCGATGGTGGAGAAGTAATCTCCGGAGTCGAAGCTAAAATACAATGTATACATTAATTCATGTTAAATAATTGGTTTAATAATAAATTGATGGTAAATTTAATTAATTAAATGTATTTTCTATTGAATACAGAGTGATAAACCAATGCTGAATTTAAGCAAAGGCAATTTTTTAAATTCTGCTCTATAGTTAAGGTTATTTTGATCTTTCAATGGAAATTCCAAGACATTAAATGTGTCAAATGAATTCCCGTAGATATAGATGTATAATACAATTGCGTGGCTCTCAATTCATATTTTAGTATTCTCTCTTTCAAAAAAGTGTGCGTATAATAATTGATTGCTATTTTGAAAACTTTTCATTCTGTTGTGGTTTTGTTGGAAATCATGAAATCAAAAAAATCCAATCGCTTTAAGGTCTTTGTTAAATATTTACACAGGTTAATTAATCGCCAAGCTTTATCCATTTTAAAGATGTTTAAATTTGTATTAAAGCCAACTGATATAAATCGTTTTTTGTTTTTTGACACGAGATCCTATTAATAAAGTTATCTTTATTTACACAGTTTGCGTGATAAATTAAATAATAATCCGAGTATTTGAATTACAATTTAAACGAGTGTATGTGTACAATACGACTTTTACTTTTAGATGCCTTTTTTCAAATCATCCTACCAATTTTACTTTCCCGAACAATAAAACTTTTATTGGAAAATGTACTCTATACCAGTGGTCGCCAAACGACATAGCAAAAAATTTAAGTAGACAATGATTATCAAATTGAAAGTTTTTGTGCCGAGAGTGGCAGAATATTTATATATTGAAGGAGACAATAAAAGAGTGTGTCTTCTGCTGGGATTATAAATTTTATTGATTTATAACGAGACTATAGTTTCGAGGGCTTTGCCCTCTTCATCAGTCTATTACAATTGATTCACAGGAATTAAAGGTTAAAATTTTTCATGTGGCTAGGTTAAGAATTGTTCAGGGTGGCCAAGTTAAGAATTGAAATTTATACTTGTTTTATTTTGGCTGTAGGTGGCGTTCATGAAGTTTTTATTTGAGCGCCTATTTTTAAAATGAAGCTTTCGGGAATTTCTATTTTTCTATTTAAGAATTTTTTTGGAGAATTATTACATGATTTTAAAATTTCTAACGATTCGAAAATACTTATTTTTAAGGAATCTAATTCTGATCTAATTAATTTAATATTTGATTCATCTGGAAATCAATGTTTCTCAGAGATTAAATGTTCTGCAAATGCACTATGATCCGAACCCCCTTTAAAAACTCTTTTGTGTTCCGAAATGCGTGTAATAGACTGATGAAGTGGGCAAAGCCATCGAAACTATAATCTCGTTATAAATAAATAAAATTTATAATTCCAGCAGAAGACACACTCTTTTATTGTCTCCTTCAATGATTATCAAAACTGATTTTGCATATGAAATTAATTAAATAGATTTAATAATTTGAGAAATATTAAGAGCTGTTTCATTCTTGTAGAAAACCCTTTTGGCATTTTGAAGACAATAATATGAAATTATTCAGTCCGTTCGGATTTCCTAAAACTCAATTGATGATGAACGAACTCATTGAAATATAAAATACACTAAAATGTATAAAATAATTATTATCTTATTTAGTTACAACTAAACGACAAAATATTAACATGAAATTACTTTTTGAAGTCGGTGCCAAACATATACCTTTTATGAATCGCACTCGACGGAGTACGTTTGGCGGGTACGCTCGCTTATAGGTATAGTTTGTTTGGCACCGACTTCAAAAAGTAATTACATATTAATATTTCGTCGTTTAGTTATAACTAAATAAGATAATAATTATTTTATACCTTTTAGTGTATTTTATTTGTTGCATTTAATTTTTGAAGTCGGTTTTATTTTTTCTTAAATATTATTAATTTTACGGCTTGGCCGTGTGGGAATGTGGGCTTAATATCTATCTAAAAAAACTAAAAATCCTACAAACTTTGAAATATCCTTAAAATAATTCTCTATATATAGTGCACTAAAAGGAGCCAATTTTCGTTACCATTTATCTAAGGGGTTTTTAACAAATATTTATTCTACAAAGGCCAATGAACCAGCAAATCCTTATTTTTTTTTATACATAAATTGAACTTTTTCTATTCTTGAGTATAATCAGTGATTTCCATCAAAAATACTTAATCGTATGTTGCAAATAAAATGTGTTGCCACCCTTAAATATAATCGTGATTTATGAACCAAAATATTTTACTTAATCGACTGTAAAAAATATAAAATAAATGAAAAATCTAACTATGAATTGAAGTGAATCGAAAGTGAACACACACACATACACACCGATAAGGCTAAGAATTGTTTTTCAATATAAAATCAATTGAGTAGAGACAACTTATAATACAAGATCCTGACTTAGGCCGACCTTCACCTATCGAGTTTCCTGATAAAATTAATTTTTGGATAATATAATGTATTAATAAGCAAAACTTGATAGGGTCGACATCCAATACCTATTTTTGATAAAAAAATTTAAAAAAAATATATAATTAATTAATTCGCAATAAAATTATCTACATTTTCATATACATACTACTAAAGGCCATTTGTGCCTGCTCTGTATGTCCCGTATGGAAATAAATAGATTTTCGAAATATGTTTTTTATATATTTTTTGAAAATATATTAAAAATATAAAAATTTTGTGTTAAATTTATGTAAAGTTTATGTTTTCCATATATTCTTAAAATATAATTATTTTTATATCTCTCTAGTATAAATTTTTTAATGTTTGTAACTATGTTTCAACGATATATTCAGAATTCGATATAAATTTTATGTGTTTTAAATATGTTTTTAAAATAAAATTATTTTTATATCTCTCCAGTATAAATTTTTTAATGTTTTTAAATATATTTCAAAGATATATTCTGAATCGGTTATATAAATTTTGTTTTAAATGATATATTTTGAATAAGATATTTGAAAAATAAATATATGTATTTAATTTGGCTGAGGGGTCCCAAAATAAGAAAATGATAAATGATTTTTTATGAAATTTGATTCACAGAACAGCATATAGCATATGTTTTTTATGGTGGGGTCCAATTTGGCTGGAGGGTCCCATTAAAATGATGAAAATGATTTATGATGAAATTTGATACAGATGGCCAATATTTTTTCTGGTGGGGTCAAATTTAGCTGAGGGGGTCCCAAAATAAAAAATGATTTTTTTAAGAAATTTGATTCACAGAACAACACAGCCTATATTTTTTATGGGGTCCAATTTGACCAAGAGGGGTCCAACAACAAAAAATTATAAAAAAATGATTTTTTATGAAATTTGATTCACAGAAAAAAACATAGCCTATATTTTTTATGGGGTCCAATTTGGCCAAGAGGGGTTCAACAACAAAAAATTAAAAAAAATGATTTTTTATGAAATTTGATTCACAGAAAAAAACATAGCCTATATTTTTTGGGTGGGGTCCAAAAACAAAAAATGATTTTTGATGAAATTTGAAACAAATCACAACATACATATAGGCTATATTTTTTCTGGTGGGGTCCAAATTTGTATACAGATCGAACGCATCGTTGAATATAACATATATTATATATTATATTATATTATATTCAAATCCGTTCAGATAGGTTTCAGTAATGAAAATAAAATTAACAGTTATATTTCACTATTTTATTTATTTATTTATTTTATAATCAGTCTTTATTGCATAAATATAAGAGAGTAAAAAAGTATAATAAAAAATAAATAAACCCAGTTAAAACATCAAAATAAAAATAACCCCCTTTGCATCTTTGAAATGATTATAAGCTTTTTTGAGATTATCAACTAATATATATTTATTTTAGTTTATTAATATAACACACAACCAATATATACCATCGGAGTTTACATACATGAGCGTGGTGCAATATATGTTAATGTATATATTATAGTCTTCAATATATATCTATAATAATATTATATGACATAGATAATATAGATATGGTATGGGATAAATAAATAATAAAGATTTTTATTAATTAATTAATTAAATAATTTATTGATAAACGACCTTCACATCTTTTTTATACAAAATACTAAATTTTTAACAGTAGGGCATTCAAATTTTTTTTTTAGTTTATTAATGTAATACACAATGGTTAATTTAATATATCTATATATATATATATATATATATGTAAAATACTTTCGTATTTCCCGCGTTCTACTCAATTTAGATTTATTCCAAAGTTGGTATTAATTTGTTTATTCTTAAATTTGTTATAACCTTACCAAGACAAATGTTTCTAAATGTCAAAAACACACTATTGTATAATTGTTGTATTAATGTTATAAACTATATATAATTATGGACTATAAAAATCGATTTGTTTTAGGTAAGATATTTTAATTAATTGTAAATCTCATTTGTAAATATATTTTAATTTAATAAATTAATTGTTTTAGCAACCCATCCATTTATAGTCATTTCACAAACCTCTTAGGTTAGAAAGACACATTATAAATCGATTTTTTCGTCGAAAAAAAAAGAAAAAAAAAAAGATGGAAGCGACAAAAGTTCAATGTTGGTTTAGTTTTTTATAAAAATAGTAAGAACGGATACTTAATTATAATTAAATATGTATGTAAATTTTCCGATATCCCGTACAGTGCAATGTTAAAGAGCCTGATAAATTCGATTTTTGAAATTTAATATCTCCGGAACTGTATTGTTCATAAATTTCATTTTGCCACCAATCGACGCAGAAGTATTTAAATAATAATCTGTATAAATTTCAAAAAAATCCTAAGAAAATGCATTTGGCGGAACAACTACCTTAAAGGATGATTTTTTACCAAAAATTAAGGGAAGTCTTTCAAATAATATTATATGATCGACCCCCCTTAAATTTTGCCGAAAAAAACCTTCAAAAATTTCGCCCTCTATACATGGTGATTCACGCGGTCGATGGCACTTTAGAAGTTTATGGAAAACGGAACGCAGGATTTTTCTGAAAATTTAGCACCTTACCTGTTCTATCGATCTAAAATATGTTCAGCATTGCGACGTTTAGGCTTCCATCGAAGGTATAGGAAAATATTAAGAAAAAAGTATTTTAATAAAAGGGCGGTTATAAAAACGTGTTAATATACGGGGTGTTCCATTTAAAAAAAATAGAGTTGATACGAGTTTTCGATGGAAGCCGAAACGTCGCAATCCTGAAAATATTTTAGATCGATAGAACAGGTAAGAAAATGTATGCTATGCTAAAATGTGTTGCTATATTTTCAGAAAAATCCTGCGCTCCGTTTTCCATAAACGTCTAACGTACCAATGAACGTATGAATCACCCTGTATTTAATGTTTAATTGAAATATTGATCTATTAAATTCCTACTTTAAATAATAATAGATAAGAAGTCAACGCTGAATAAGACACTATCCATATGTGAAGGTGATTCGCAAATTCAAAATAGGCTTTCATTAAAAAAATCTGATAAAGAAACTAGCCCTATATCAAGGTGTGCAAAAGGCCTAGAACCGGTAAGTTTTATATAAGGTGGTCCTTATTTAGGGTATTTTCTCATTTTGATGCTCCCAGAAGCTCACATTGGTTCAAAATAAAAAAAAATATATCCCCCAAGTTTCAGATCTCTATGACAATTTTAACTCTACCCGCAAAGTTATATAAGTTTCTCATATGCTATTTAAATGGTAAACTTACATCAATGTGCATTCAGCATAAGTTAAGATATCTAGTGATATAGAGAGTCTTAAAACTTGAGGATATTTTTTATTATTTACTTATTTCGAACCAATATGAGCCACTAGGACCATAAAAATATGAAAATTTCCTAAATAAGTCCCCCACCACCCTAATATATATATATACCTGGTGAGTTTTTTATCTTGAGACAATCTTATAACTCAAAAACAGTGCATTATATGAAAAAAGTTTCAAATAAAAGTTTATTTATATCAAGGGGTAAACTAAACTACACTATTGTTTGTCGACCTAGAACCAGCTTTCAAGGGTATTTCGAGGTCAACTTCTGTTTTTTAAACAGTATAAAATGTATAAAAAAAATAGTTTTAATAAAAGTTGTTCAGTTTTTTTGGTAGATTCAAAATATGTACAGAAACATATAGGTTTCTATTTAAAAAACAGAACTTGACCTCAAAATACTCTTGAAAGCTTGTTCTACGTCGACAAAAAATAGTGTAGTTTAATTTTCCCCTTGATATAAAAAAACTTTTATTTGAAACTTTTTTTCATATAATGCACTGTTTTGGAGTTATAAGACTGTCTCAAGATAATATCTGTATATATATGCATATATATATATATATATATATATATATATATATTATAATTAAAAAAAATAACATGTTAATGAAAATTTATGATATTTTTCGCAGAGTACATCTATTTTAAAAGAGAAAAATCAAGAGGTGAATTTAAGCAAAAATCTGAATAAAAAAAAAACGCTAAACCTCAAGATAAAAAACCCGAAATAATTAACATGGTAATTTATTAAAATCGTAAATTTATCAAAAATATCGCTTACTTTAAAGTTTTTAATGTATTTTATATATAAAAATATATAATAATATTTTTATACATTTAGATATATATTTATTAGAATTTATTTTAAATTACTTTTTTTGTCTTCCATTTAAATTTTAAGGTAGGATATGAGGATGAGGACAAATCAGATCTCAATCTGTTTATAGCAGGTTCAGATACCATCGCCCCTGAAGTTAATGGAGAGTCTTCCATCGGGGAGATTTCGAAAAGTAAAAAACCATACATAATCTGAGTTAATTTTATTAATATTTTTAAATGTGCATGTGAAATAACTAATTCACTTGTTTACAGAATTAGATGTCATGCAAAAGTCTATTTCCGCTTTGTCGGAGACTATAGCATATATGTTTGATGCTATATCGAAAATTCAAAAAAAAATTGGATGAATCGACAAGCAAAGACATATCACCTCCACCAAATAAAAGTGGCGGTTTTCACGTGGGACAGGTAAGTGAATAAAAACAATTAAACTTTATATAAAAAAATAAAAGAACTTTAATACTATTATAATATACAGGTTGAACTTGGCATATCTGGAAGCGGTGTCAAAGTGGATGAACTGGAATGGATGTCCGCCATTTCCAGAAACAATGCCATAGGCATGGTAAAGGCCCTATTACCATGTCTGTTTAAGATTGATGTTCTCCTTGAGATCAATTACAAAGGAGGTGCCCCAAAAAACAAACTGGGGCAAAATATTTCGGCAAAAAAGCGCCTGGATCCGAAGATTCTTGATGCCTTGAAATGTGGGTATAAGACATCAATGTCTTATTTGATACTTATTCTTTTTTGTTTCCTCAAATTTAAAAGTTTTATTTTATTTTTTATCCCAATTTTAGATAGCGTCAACAAAATTTTCCCCGGGAAAATTACGGATGCTGAATTTGGGCAAGCTGTAAATTCTAAAATTACTTCGCTCAGATTCAGAGCGTCTGAGAAAAAAAAAAAGAAAATTTGCCTCCCCTCCTGAAGACATTCAGGATTCATTGTAAATCTATTTTAAATAAATCTATTTTAAATAAATAAATCGGATTTGTGAAAACTTTTTGTTTTATTACACTACTGTGTAACAATATACCTCTCATTTACCCTTCCTTTTTAAATATCATTGTGTTTCACTTAAAACCTACACCCTCTCTTTCCCTGAGTATAACCCAAATATATTAAGAAAATATAATATTCATTTAATAATTCTTCTAATATATAAATTATATAATTTAAAATATATTATTTTTATAAATTCAAAATACTTCTTTTTTATAAATTTAAAATACATTTTTTTTATAAATTCAAAATATGTTTTTTTTATAAATATAAAGTATATTCTTTTTATAATTTTAAAATATGTTTTTTTATAAAAAAAAAATATGTTCTTTTTATATCCCTAAAATATATAATGAATATATCTGAAAATATATCCAAAACGGCCAATTTTTATATATTTTTGTAATATATTTCGGACATGTCCCAAGAATATAAACAAAACACATTTCGAAAATCTATTTATTTCCATGCGGGATACCTATCTACTTATGTACCTATGTCCGTCCCTCCAGGGGGTGGGAGGTGGGGACCAGGGGGTTCCAGACAGGGGGTTGGCAGGTACTAAAGGGTATTTCTTTCTGGGTCTGTACCTATATCCAGTGGGCTACTTAAGTGCATTTGTGCCTGTATATATACCTATGTTTGTCCATCCCCCAGGGGGTGGGGGTTTGAAGATGGGGTCCAGGGCGTGGGGAGTCAGGGGTGTAGGGTCCAGGGGTATTAAGGGTATTTCTCTGTGTCAGTACATATATCACACACTACCAAAAGACATTTGTGCCTTTCTATGCCCCCCCCAAAGGGTTAGAGGTGGGGGCGACGGTGGGGGTTGGTGTCCAGCGTAAAGGTGGGGGTCCAGGGCTAGGGCTAGGGAGTCCAGGGGGTAGGTTTACTAGGGTGGAGGGTGATCAGAAGTGGGACATACGTTCCAGAGTTCGGGAGAGAGTCGGTGGCATGGGGAGTGGTTGGAGATGGAGGAGAGGGAGTGTTAAAGTTACGGGGGTCAAGGGGACGAAGCCCCTTGGTTAACAAGAGGGCCACCGATGGTGGGCTTTGCAGCTAGTATAACAATAAAGGAAATTCTATAACTACAAAATACTAATTCGAAGTTACCTGTTGTTACCCTGTCTACCTGGACTTATGCAGGGAAAAAAATGGCGACCCAACTTTGGCATTTTATATACATATTTTACTCTCGATTGGTAATATATTTATCCAGAAACTCAATAACTACATTTATGTAATAAAATTAACAACTTTAATTTTTTTATTAAAAATAGCTATGCATGGAAATTGGATGTCGACCCTATCAAGTTTTGTTTATTAATACATTATATTATCAAAATATTAATTTCATTAGAAAACTCGATAGGTGAAGGTCGACCTAAGTCGGGATCTTAGACCATTTTTAAAGATCATAATAAACTAATAACTCTCTTACTTCAATTAAATATCCCCCTTCTAGACACTTAAGAACCAAACTAAATATCCCAAGTTAATCATCCAGTAGACTACATAATGAATTGATATTCCTTTGAAAACTGTTGAATGGTCTGATTGATTGTTCAGAAATTCTCCATTAAGTGCCTCAGTATTACAGTCGCATTGTCGAATACTTTTTTATCTCCATATGTAATACTAATTACTCAAAAAATACAGGACTGAATAGAGTGATGCTTGAGGCAAACCCCTCACAATTAGACTTCTTTTCATGTAGTGTGAGGGATATTAAAATATATTGCTCACACTACGATTAAACGTCTAATAAATTGTAAATACACTGCCTGGCAAAAAACGTAACACTTAGATTTTGTTTAAAATAACTAATAAAATGTATTTTTAATTCAATGAAATTGAATAAACTTTTAATATAATATATTTTTAACCTTTCTTAATAAGTGTAACAAATTTAAAACATTTTATTTACAATTTAAATGAAATAAAAGCGGATAATTTGATAAATTTATAGATTTTTGATTTAATCTAAAATCCTTATTATAATCTTTCAATCCCTGTTTTTCTTTTGATAATATGCTTGAATCCATTATTTGAGTGTCTTTTCGACTAAACACATCCAAATTATGCCGCTTAGCATTCCAGATTCTGCAAAACCCGAGGATGGGCACATATACAGATAGCTAGACAATGTTTTAAATTTTTGTACACTTATTAAGAAAGGTTAAAAATATATCAGATTAAAAATTTATTCAATTTCATTTCATTAAAAGATACATTCCATTAGTTTTTTTTTAATCTAAATGTTACGTTTTTTTGTTGTTTTTTGGCCTTATTATTTATTGTATAAAAGTGTAAATTGTAACTGGAATAACTCCCGTATATTGCATAAAATAAAATAAAAATAAAAATAATTTATTATTAGTATACCTACCTGGAAGACCGAACTTCGCTCTTGTTTTATTTATTGGTTATTTGAACAACCAATTGTTTTGCTTTTATTCAAATTCATTACTAATTTTTTTCCACCACCTGTTAATAATTCGCTTAATTAAAAAAAAACCATCAAAATATTTTTTTCCAAAATTGAGAGATAATAATATATACCTATATATGTTAGGCTCAAAGAACGAAAACGCTCATTAAGCAAAAAAACGGTAACAAAATGTTGTGACTAACTCATTTAGTTATTGGGCAATTTTTTTGTTTGAGCAAGAAATTTGAATTTTAGAACTGTGGTATAGAAATAAAAGTAAGCTAAGCAAAAGTCGTGAGCCGTGTGCACAATATTGAGTATATATATAGAGCCTGGATAGCTCAGTCGGTAGAGCATTAGACTTTTAATCTAAGGGTCCAGGGTTCGAGTCCCTGTTCGGGCGGTTCATTTTTGTGGAAATTTAAAAACTCGATAAACTTTCAATAAATTATTTACGCTAGAAAATTAAAATTTGACTTAGAGAATAGACCTGAGGGGCAGTTTTTTTTTTTACTTTATTTTAGTTTTAAGAAGATCTTTTATTAGATAGAAAAAAAAATAATACAATTTATTACAAAGTTACTTCTAACAATCCAAACAAGGTATAGTATCTTAAATTTAAATACAATGAAAAAAGAAAAGGGCCATTTTAAATGGATCCCAGTAGATTTTTTACATAATATAGTTTGTTTTTTTTAATTTTAATTTTACAATATTTTTTTTTTGTAATTTTTATTTCCATTTATATAATTAATTTTTTTTTTCACGTAAACAGGCTAAATCCATCGATCAGTGCGTATGTATGAACCCCCCTTGTGTTTCGAAACCATAAGTCTCAGAGATACGAAATTCGAAACTTAAGCTCAATATACTATAGGCTATAAGGAGTAGACCAGGCTTTTGGTTAAAATCAGAAAACCGAAAGTGGACATTTTTATGAAAATTTTTTCGTTATTTTTTATTTTCTCAAAAACGGCCCTAACGATTTTTTTAAAAATTAGTACATTTATCAAATGTCATGAGTTATTAGTTGTGTCAAATTTTTAATCCGATTAAAGAAGAGGAAGGGGTTGTAAATTAGGAGTGTCGTAAGTTAAATATTTTAATCCTTCATATCTCGTCTTCGGAAAGTCGCAGAGCCTTGAAATTTAAAACTTAAGCTATCTAGAGGCTATAAGAAATATAACAAGATTTTGGCTAAAATAGAAAAACCAGAAGTTGATGTTTACTTAATTAAGAATTTACCTCCCCTGCGTTATTATTATTATTAAGTCTCAGAGATACGAAATTCAAAACTTAAGCTTGATATAGGCTAGAAGGAGTAGAGCAAGCTTTTGGTTAAAATCGGAAGACCGGAAGTGGACATTTACATGAAAGATTTTTCGTTTTTTTTTTTGATTTTCTTAAAAAAACGAAATAAAAGAAGGGGGTGTAAATTAGTAGTGTCGTGATGACTTTAAATAAATGTTGTGCCGTCGAGAATTTTTTCCTTAAATAAATATAATTATTCTTAAGGGTAATATTTTGGCAGTCGGCATCCCTTTTTGATCCTCGAATGTGACCATTTCACAATGGGTAAGGGATTTTACAACTTCCTGGACGTAAATGTCAAATGGCTCTTAACACATGTCGATTGTAAAAGTTATTTTTGCGTGGGAAATTTCTAGAGATTAAATTTCTAGAAATGGGAGGAATGATTTTAAGATACGCCCCGCTAATTAAAAATTTGGCCTATGAGAAGTAATTTTAAAATTTCGACTTTTCAGGCAGGTTTGAGTCAGCCAGAGAGTGGGAGTTCTAAGCTGAAGCCCATTTGGGGTGATCAGTTGTCAATTGGAGTTGAGAGACGAGTTTTAAGCTCTCCAGCCATCAGCATGGAAAAATGTAAATTTATAAAATAACTAAATAAAAAAAAAAAACAATATTAAATATACATCATCATCATTGAGTATACAGTCCTAAGACTGGTTTGATGCAACAATCTGTCTCCACTCGACTCTGTCTCCCGCCAGCTGTTTGACCTCTCTAAATGTCTGACATCCCATATCCCCAATTATTTGGTTGAAATATTCTAATCTGGGTCTTCCCCTTCCCCTTTTCCTTTTCTTTCCCACCTCCCCCTCCAAGATATCCCTAAGCAGTCCACCATGTCTCAGTGTGTGCCCCATCATCTGACCTCTTCTCTTCTTCAGACTCTTCCACAAGGTTCTTCTTTCTCCGATTCTTCCAAGAACTTCTTCATTTGTAATCAAATGGATGGATAAAATTACAAATTAAATATACTCTTTCTTTAAATACATCTCTCCTACTTCAATTACCATCAAATCAGCATCAGGCCTGAAACAGGTCGAATCGCTTGGGCGCGTTACCAAAACCTTTCTGCGGAGACCTTCTTCGAGATAAATCTACAAATCGTCAACCTTTCTCTGGTCAAGAAGGGTTGCAACCAAAACTCTAAAGTGTTGTCGTAACATAAATGAAATTATGAAATTGAAGGAGACAATAAAAGAGTGTAGTCTTCTGCTGGAATTATAAATTTTATTTATTTATAACGAGACTATCGTTTCAGGGCTTTGCCTTCTTCATCAGTCTATTACAATGTATTCACAGGAATTAATTTATGAATTAATTCCTGTGAATACATTGTAATAGACTGATGAAGAAGGCAAAGCCCTCGAAACTATAGTCTCGTTATAAATAAATAAAATTTATAATTTCAGCAGAAGACACACTCTTTATTGTGCTCCTTCAATATATAAAAATTCTGCTACTCTCGGCAAAAACTTTCAATTTTGAAATTATGAAAGTCGTGTGGTGAACACACCAGTTGATTTTCACTTTGAATCACTATATAAATAATTGCGTGGCTGCATTGGCATAGTTCCCCAAAACCAAAAGAAAAAAAAACTTCTTTGGTTCAGAAAGAAACCTCAGTTTTTATTTGTTATTATTATTTTTATTTATTTATTTATTGTCATCGGGAACAAAGCCCATTTAGACAGCACATCAGTAAAGTATTATTTGTTGTAGAGTAATGAAAATTAAAGATTAAAATTAAACTTAAAAAAAAAAAATAATATTCAAACTTTAATTATTTTAATGAAAAAAACCCCTTAATTTAATTCATTTTTACGACTTGATTTTAAGCCATTTCTCTGCTAGTATAAATTTTTATTAGTCTTTTTTCTTTTTGAAATGATAATGAACGAATTTTAAGCGAGATCAAATAATTAATATAATGGACTCTATTGGTTGGTTGAATTAGTCTGGTATGATTTTATTATTATCATTTTTGGGATTTTTATCATTTGATTATATGATAAAACAGACATAGTATGAAATCGCTATTTAAATTGCGAATTGAAAAACCGAGAATGGTGGATATTCATTTAAGAATCATAAAATAAATCTGACAAGTGTGAGACAGACCCACGTATTGAGGGTTTCATAACTAAAACATATTATAATTAACCGAATGTTTTCTACATTTGATTCAATCGGGAATCAACTGTAGGGATTTTTGTCAAATATTGAGTGAAAATAATATTTGATCTTATATATTTCTAACTTGAAATAATGATCTTAAATAAATTTTTATAATTTTTCTAATTAATATAACAAAGAATAATTGCTATATCAATGAGAATTGTTTTGACCGCGCTTATTTGAAAAAGATATTTATCACGAGACTACTGCGGATTATGCTTTTGAAGTCTGTGGAGTCTTAAGTCTGGACCAAGAGAGAAAAAGATGTGATCCACTTAGCTACAATTGAACGTCATTTTGCGTATAGCCCGCTAGACATTCGGATGGATCACCAAGTGAATTTGAAATCTCAGATGTTATATATTCAATCTCCCAGCCCAGAGCGCTCGGTCTATTAGCATGTATGTTAGATGCTTGCCATAAATTAACCGAATGTTTTCTAGGGGAGATTGAATATACAAGGTGTCTGGTAGCAGATTTATATTTTCAAACTTAAATAAAAAACGTAATAATTGACATAAAGTTTTATTAAGAGCATTGAACGAAAGAATAGAAATGCGGATTTTATTTTTTAAAGAGTATGTCATCCAGATATCTTCCGTCGAGTTCTTTCTTCTCTTTCGCCTGGCTTCGAGAATTTTCGAAAAAAATGGTCCAATTATCTCATGCGTGGATAAGACACACCAAACAGTTACCCTGGGACAAGGCAATGGTTTTTGATGTTTTAATCGGGGGTTGCGGGTTCTTGGAGACCTGTAACGGCAGTTTTGCTTGTTGACGTGGCCGTTTAAGTGAAAATGAGCCTCGTCGCTGAATTTAATTTATCCAAAATTTATATCGCCAATCTGCGATCGCGACATACAGGATCGTTTCCAAGGTATTGTGCTTATATCGCCTCCACTAAAAATAATCGCCCAAATATGTTTTTTTTTGTTTTTAATCGAAACTACGTGCTAAATAATTTCAATTTTTTTTAAGTTACTCCGAATATATTATTCTAACAAACATTAATTTTTCATCAAGATGGTGAAAGTCCTTTAATGAAAAAAAAAAAAAAAATAATAATGATCATATCCCCACCATTTCCCTATCTAAAATATGTAAAAAATGTCATTTTTAATTGCAATTATTTCATATTTGGTTTGGTAAATCATCTTCAAATTTTAACAGAATGTGTATATGCTCTTAATGACTTATATTCCAAGTTTCATAGACTTCTTGAATTTTTGCATTTGTGAAAGAACTATCTTAAATTGTAATTTTTTTAAATTTATGTTACACTTATTAAGAAAGGTTAAAAATATATCATATTAAAAGTTTATTCAATTTTATTGCATTAAAAAATTTTTAAGAAAAAAATAAAAACCGACTTCAAAAAATTAAGTGCAACAAATATAAAAATACACTAAAAGGTATAAAATAATTATTATCTTATTTAGTTACAACTAAACGACGAAATATTAACACGAAATTACTTTTTAAAGTCGGTGCCAAACAAACTATACCTATAAGCGAGCGTACCCGCCAAACGTACTAAGTAAGATCCGTCGAGTGCGATTCATAAAAGGTATATGTTTGGCACCAACTTCAAAAAGTAATTTCGTGTTAATATTTCGTCGTTTAGTTGTAACTAAATAAGATAATAATTATTTTATACCTTTTTAGTGTATTTTTATATTTGTTGCACTTAATTTTTTGAAGTCGGTTTTTATTTTTTTCTTAAAAATTTTTATTTTTCTCTTTTAGTGATGTTATTAATAGTGATTATATCATCAGAACTTGACCAAATTAATATGACACCATCCCTAAGACACCCCCTTTCGGATAAAAAAAGAACCATCGAAATCGGTTCATAAACAAAGAGGTTAGGTCTAAACAAACCTAAACAAACCTAATAAAAAAGGTCTAATACCTATGAAAAAAAATCGAAAAAAAAATGGGACCAATCGGAAGCTAGACTGGACCCAATGCAAAAAAAATTTTCAAAATCGGTTGACAATTGGCGGAGATATGAGGTAACATAGGCACAAAAAAAAAAAAAAAAAAAATTCAATCGAATAGAGAACCTCCTCCTTTTTTGAAGTCGGTTAAAAAATACATTTTATTAGTTATTTTTTAAAAAAATTTAAGTGTTACGTTTTTTTTGGCCGGCAGTGTATTTCTTGAAATGATAAATCCGTCAAAAATGGTCTTTGAGAACAATGACCTTTCCAAACCTATAATCTGGATGAACACAAAAGGAAACCTTTTTTAAAATCCCAAACTTACCATCTCTTTACCTGAGAATTTTGTTAAATTGTTTATGGAAAAGTCAATGAAATTAAAGTTAGCCTGACAGATCGATTTGTCGGTCCGAAAACCCTCTAGCGCGTGATTTTGATCGTTAAAGCCGTTTTGCTTCTGTAATAAAATTAAATACTTAATATTAATTCGGTCTTTTATAAGCCAGAAGCTTGTTAAAAAATATCTTCTGAAACGAAACTTAAATAAGAATCGGTTAATTATAATATTTTTCTAATTTTTCTAATTAATATAATAAATAATAATTGCTATATCAATGAGAATTGTTTTGACCGCGCTTATTTGAAAAAGATATTTATCACGACACTACTGCGGATTACGCTATTGAAGTCTGTGGAGTCTTAAGTCTGGACCAAGAGAGAAAAAGATGTGATCCACTTAGCTACAATCCAACGTCATGTCCCGTATAGCCCGCTAGACATTCGGATGGATCACCAAGTGAATTTGAAATCTCAGATGTTATACAGGGCGTTTGGTGGCAAATTTATATTTTTAAATACGATTATTTCAAAAAGTAATAAACTGTGTGGGGGGAGGGTGGCGCCGTTGGAATTATCGTTCGTGCGGATTTGTCAGTCACGATGTAGCAGTGGTCGAGTGATCATCGCGCGTTCGCTGTGGAGACATTTTTTAAGAGTAATGATTCTTACGCAAATCCCATTTAAAAGCCAAGTTTTAGGAAAATAATTTCTACTAAAAATGTGAAATCAATAAAAAATATAGTTGGATATGTGAAATTAAAAACATTCGTTTTAATTGAAGTTGCTAATATATTCTCGACTCATTTAATAAATTGATGATGTTGAACTTGGCAGCACATTAGATCTCACTACTTTTTTTGGCTAACGGATTTTATTAATCGAACTTGGCCTTTTTTTACACAAGTGTTTTTGTTGAGATTTCACATCTTTTTGTAAGTTGGATGGGAATTTAACCTTCAAGATTCACGCATTTATTTTAAAGGCTGATGAAGATCTTTTTCGATTTCTCACTTTATTATTGATTCAAGTTATTACACTATGTCAAATTTTAGTATTCTAGTGTCATTGAATTTTCACTATTAGTTAATTTAGCTCATAAGTTTCACTCCTTCATTTTAGATGCTGAAGAAGGGAAAGTTTCAGTTTTTCGATTTCTCCTATTGTTAATGTCCCAAAATCTACTAACATGCCAAATTTTAGCATTTTATACACTTTAAATTTTTACTTGATAAGAATTTATATTATAAACTTCACTCCTTCATTTATGATGCTGAAGAAGGAAAAGTTTCGATTTTTCAATTTCGTCCTTTATTAATGTGTCAAGCTTTACCAGTATGCCAAATTTCAGCATTCTAGGTTCATTGAATTTTTAGTTTATGTTAATTAAGCCTATAATTTTCACCCCTTCATTTCGGGCCTTGAAGAAGGAAAAGTTTCGATTTTTCAATTTCCTCCTTTATTAATGTGTCAAGCTATACCAGTATGTCAAATTTCAGCATTCTAGGTTCATTGAATTTTTAGTATATGTTAATTAAGTCTATAACATTTCACCCCTTCATTTTAGGTCCTGAAGAAGGGAAAGTTTCGATTTTTTGGATTTTTCCCATTAATTGTACCCCAAACTCTACCTGCCTGCCAAATTTCAGCATTCTAGGGTTAGCGGAAGTACTCTAGAATTTTGATGAGTGAGTGAGTCAGTGAGTGAGTGAGTGACGAAAAAGCCTATCTTTGGCTTCTTGTAACTTGGGTGGTATAAAACAGTAGAAATATGAAATTTTGTAATTCTAGTTAAGCCTAGGGATCAGTATTCTGGAAAAAAATTTCAGCCATGTAGAGGTTTCCATTGTACAGTTACAGAGGCGTCAAAATGGCCTGAGCTGTTTCCTGCCAAATGGTAGTCTGGCAGTGCACACACCCCCGCTCGAATCGGACTCGGCTGTGGCACTGCCGTGCCCCCAGATCTTCCAGGTATTTGATTCTCAATTAATGATAAGACTCTCTTATCTAGAAATACATAAAATACTTTTGAGCTTCTAAATTTTTCTATTTAAATTAAAAAATACCTAGATCTTGTTCATTTACAAGCTGCCACCATGATTAAAAAATACACAAAAAGGTTGCAGAATCGTAATTTTACATATTCAATTTTCTAATGGTAATTACATTAAGAGCCTGAGTCCGCCATGTTGGCTGCCTTGGTTGCATACCCTCGAGATTGCAGGCGCTCCCGTCTATTCACTTGCTATTCATAGAACAGAATTAATCTTTAATTATTTATTGAAATTAGAGAATAAAGAAAATATTTTATTTTAGACTAAAGAGACTCGAACTCAGGATCTTCCTGAGTATATTTAAGCTGCTTCAGTATTTTTCTGTTTTAGTTAAAACCGATATACCTAGTAATTACCAATTCAAGTAAAATGGTCAGTTTTTATTTCCAAGCAGAATTAAACAAAAAATCCAAATAAAATACAACGATAAAATTCAGTTTTTGAATCAGTCAAAGATCTTAATTGCAATTAAAAATAATATTAATAATATTAATATAATAATAATAATATTATATATATAATATATTAATAAAATATTAATATAATACAATATAAAATAATATATTAATAAAAATAATATTAATATATTATATGTCCTTGTGTGACACTTTCAAATTACCCATTACAAACCCCCACAACTTCTCACCATCTACAAGGCTCAAAATCCGCCCCTGTCTCGAATACGCTGCCTCTCATCTGTGGAGAGGAGCCTCAAAATATTCTCTTGCTGCCTCCTGATGCAATTCAGAAACGAGCCGTCAGGCTAATTGGCGAATTCTACCCCCACCGACTCCCTCGACTCGCTGGCTCATCGAAGAGATGTCTCCTGCCCTTTCCCTTTTCTATAGATACTATTACGGCAGGTGCTCTGATGAGATAAAATCAATAATTCCCCCCAAAGCATGCTTTGCACGCAGCACACGTTTTGCCGACTCCCAACACTCTTTCGCGGTCAAATTAGAAAAGTGCCGGACCACTTCATTCGCGAATACATATATCCCCATGACTTCAAGGAACTGGAACTCTCTCCCAGCCTCTATCTTTCCCAGCACCTATAATCTTCAAACCTTCAAACCAGGGGTGCATAGACACCTACGTCTACACCCTCTCACTTAATCAACTTTCCTCTCTCTCTCGGTAGCTGTGCAAGGGTCTTTCTTGAGATCCATAGGGGCTGCATCTTTACTGGTACTCCCCTACTTGCATTCGATTGCATTAAAAAAAAAAAACCCTGAACAAAGAGGGATGATCGTCAGAAATCGTCGGATTTTTAAGAGGATTAAAGTCGACATTCTAATAATGTTTTCTATTAGTAATTTGTAGTTTTTATTATTCTATGTTCTTCCTATATGTCAATTCAGTATTGAATTCTACCACCAGAGATCAGGTTTGGGAGTCCGGTGGGTCTACAACCTGTAGGGAGGTCCTTATTTTGGGTATTTTTGAATTTTTACGCGACATGGTTCGAAATAAATAAAAAAAAAATGTCCCCCAAGTTTCAAGTCCCTATCTAAATTTTGGCCATTTGTCACATTACAATCAATGGCAATAATATAGAAAGAGTCAACAAATATACTGTACATAAGCACTAATATTAACTTTTTCTTAGGGAAAGTGGTGTGAATTCACTGTGAAACTACTCTCCCTTTACTTTATTAACTAATACACAGCGGTGCAAAAAAAATCGAGCCACCAATAAAATATTTATTAAATAGCAAATTATTTTTAAAAATGTTTACAACATAACCATATAATTTGTTATACCATATTAACTCTTAAACTAACATATTCAATAAATATTCTTGATAATTTTTGAATTTTATAAAAATAAATAAATAAATAAATATAAATTAAAAGATACAATTACAAATTATTCTACTTTCTCAATATCACTTAGATTTAAATAAAATTTTAATAAAGGATCAAATTCCATTTTAAATATCAATAAATTGAATAATTTTGAATGAAGCATCAATGATAGAAAGATCAAATATACAAAATAGATATTTCTCAAGTTCAAGAAGTTCAAATTGTGAGTCTAATTAATCGAGGGCTAAGTCAACAACAAGTGGCAATTACACTTGCAATAAGCAATAATTTCAATAATGTATGGCTCCTTGTAAAAAATTAAAAATGATTTACTATTTAATAAAGTTTTTATTGGTGGCTCGATTTTTTTACATTTCAGTGTATTAACGAAGAGTGGGACCTTTCTCAAGAGATAAAGTGTCGTATTGAGAAAACAAGAGCCGCATTTAACAAAATGAAACATATCTTTAAAAACAGAGATCTCACAATATCAATAAAAATCAGATTGCTGAGATGTTATATATTCTCGGTTCTTCTTTTTGGCGTGAAATCGTGGACCTTAACAGAGGCATCTATAAAGAAACTGGAGGCTTTTGAAATGTGGCTCTATAGAAGAATATTGAAAGTGAAATGGACGGATAAAAATCCTACAATGGATGAATAAAGAAAAAGAAATAGTCCTTACGATCAAGAACAGTAAACTTCAATATCTCGGCCACTTAATGAGAAACCCCCAGCGATATCAGCTGCAACAGGAGAGGAGTAGGTCGGAGAAGGATATCCTGGCTGAAGAATCTTCGAGACTGGTTCTCCAGCACAACCAACAAAATAATGATGCTGACATCCGGCACGGATAAGCACTTAAAGAAGATCTCAATTTTAACCAGTGCCGAAAAAAGATGGAAATTTCCTATCTAAATAACATGGGGTTTTGGCATTGAAATGTCAAATTTTATTCCAACCAAAGTAAACATTCAAAAAATGTAAAACTCAGTAGACTTTATCCTTATAATACTAGCTATCCTTCAGAATTTTTACAGATTTTTAACTATCATAGTTTTGGAGTTACAGATAGATAAGAAAACTGCTAAAAGGTGGGCTGAAATGTTCGTAGGCTAGCATTGAAAAAATTTTATGTCGATTCCTCCATGTCTTCAGCAATGGTTACCAATAATAATGGAAACGTCAAAAACCTAATGTAGAATTGTTATTCCTCAAGTATTAGATGAGAATCGATGGCTATTTTTGATTTTAAGTCGATTCCTCCATGTCTTCAACAATGGTTACCAATAAAATCTGAAATGTCAAAAATCCAATATAGAATGGTTTTTCCTCAAGTATTTGATGAGAATCAATCGCTATTTTTGGTTTAAAGTCGATTTCTCTATGTCTTCAGCAATGGTTACCAATAAAAACCGAAACGTCAAAAATCCAATATAGAATGGTTATTCCTCAAGTATTAGATGAGAATCAATCGCTATTTTTGGTTTAAAGTCGATTTCTCTATGTCTTAAGCAAAGGTAATGGATAAGAAAACAACGCAGTTGCTATGGTTACTTATAAAATTTCCTCCCAAATTTTTAGCATTTCACAGCGAGAAGCCTAACCATTCTTACTTAAGTCAGGTTGAATGAGCTATATTAAAACGATCAAATGAATAAATTTTAAGGAATTTAAAATAAAAAATTAAAAAAGTACTATATTATCCTAGAGTAAAGTACTTTAAAATATAAATTTACTAAAAACTTTATTTAACCTTTTTTGTGGTCCCCAAGGTACTTGATTAGGATATTAAATTTCATCAAAATTGGTTAAGTCATTTTCAAGATATTTAGAAAAAACTAAAAAAAGTACTGAAATAAAGTACTAATGTTTGTGGACCGATATGTACCAAAAACTAATCAGCGCTTCATTTTGTTAAAATACTGGTAGGTTTTCAATTTCAATTCAATCGGTGCAACGGTGTGGAAAAATTCGTGGACGAAAAAAACGATAACACACATACATCCATCCATCCATACCATCCCCACGCACTTCCAAAAAAAATGGCACTTTTTGGCCTCTCGACGAGATTCCAGATAATTTTTGGCAAAACCGTCACGTGCTAAAATTCAATCTCATTGAATACTTCAATTTGTGACCTTAATTGAGTCCATGGGTTCCGTAGTCTTTACCTGAGGACTCCTTTGAAGTCGCGCTTGCCGCGCGACCGATTGCAATACTTTCTCCCATGCTTCGCATTGGATAAAGTAAAAATTTTTTTGGATAGAATTTGATTTTATTATTCAATATAGTTTCCTTTGCGGGCGATACAACGATTATAGCGGTCATACAATTTTTGGATACCATTTTTATAATACCATTTGTCTTTAGCCTCAAAATAGGCCTCAGTTTCTTCGATTACCTCTTCATCGGCGCAAAATTTCTTTCCAGCGAGCATCCTCTTGAGGTCTGAGAACAGGAAAAAGTCACTCGGGGCCAGATCTGGAGAATACGGTGGATGCGGAAGCAATTCGAAGCCCAATTCTTGCAATTTTGCCATCGATTTCATTGACTTGTGACACGGTGCATTGTCTTGATGAAATAGCACTTTCTTTTTCTTCAAATGAGGCCGCGATTTCGTCTTTTAAACGCTCCAATAACGCTACGTAATAGTCGCTGTTTTTGGTTTTTCCCTTTTTAAGATAGTCAATAAATATTATACCATGAGTATCCCAGAATTCTGATGCCATAACCTTGCCAGCCGACTTTTGCGTCTTTCCACGCTTTGGAGTCGGTTCATCACGTGCAGTCCACTCGGCTGACTGTCGATTGGACTCCGGTGTGAAATGATGGAGCCATGTTTCATCCATCGTCACATATCGACGCAAAAATTCGGATTTATTACGATTGAACAGCTCCAAACACTGCTTCGAATCATCGATTCGTTGTTGTTTTTGGTCGGTTGTGAGCTCGCGCGGCACCCACTTTAAACTGAGCTTTCTCATATCCAAATATTCTTCCACGATATGACCAACACGTTCCTTTGATATCTTTAGGGTCTCAGCTATCTCAATCAACTTCACTTTACGGTTATCAAAAATTATTTTGTGGACTTTTTTGATGTTTTCGTCGGTAACTGCCTCTTTGGGGCGTCCACTGCGTGCATCGTCCTCGGTGCTCATTTCGCCTCGTTTAAATTTAGCAAACCACTTTTCTACGGTTGATTTTGCTGGTGCAAAGTCCGAATAATGTTTATCAAGCCAAACCTTGGTTTCAACAGTATTTTTTTTCGCCAAAAAGCAATGCTTTATTAACACACGAAATTCCTTTTTATCCATTTTTTCAAAGTACTAAAAGTTCTTTCACTAAAAATGCTATAACTCAGATACTAATAGTGCAACAGCTGTCAAATTTATACACGCGTTTTTTGAAAGTTGGGGCTAACTAAAAATAATATGGATTTGATACTAGTGGCGCCATTTATGTGTCAGCCTACGAACTTTTCAGCCCGCCGAGTATATCTTAGTGTTACTAAGTTATAGAATCCAAAATTATAATACCTAAAAATCTGTAAAAATTCTGAGGGATAGATACTATAATAAGGACTACTATTATAAGGATAAAGTCTACAGAGTTTCAACTTTATTGAACCATTATTTTTACCGGAATATAAAATTGATCATTCAATGTCAAAAACCCCATGTTATTTAGATGGGAAACTTGCATCGTTGTGCGGTAGAGGTTATAATTGAGATAGAGACTTGGAACTTGAGGGATTTTTTTTTAATTATTTCGAACCATATGAGAATCTGTCAGCGTAAATATTCGAAAATACCCAAATTAAAGACCACCCTAATTGTATTTGCATAATTTTAGGATATTAAAATTAAAACTATCTATCTACCTTTTGGAGCACAGCATTTCTTTTTAGCCAAAATATTGTAGTGATTCTTACCTGAAACAAAAATAGAAAAGAATCGATTAGATCAAGGGTGTATAATTTTTTGACTTTCTTAGGCCATTTTTGAAAAAATAAAAATAATGCAACTTATAAATAAATAAATATTTTGAAAATAGCCACTGATACATACATATTGTCTTGGAAATGTAAATACATTGACTAAAAATAAAAAAATATAAATATTCATGAAAAATTATTTTTTCTTTGAAAATTTGTTGATAAATATTATAGAAAAAAAATTACAAGAAAAATAAAATATAAATTTTGGAGAAAATAATTTATTGAGTGGTAGATATTGATATAAGGCAGTTCAAAATTCAAAATAAGAGAGATAATTTAAACTATTATTATCTTTTTTATTCGAAAACCGACGTTTCGGAGGATTATTCCCTACTTCTTCAAGGTCTGTAATCAATTAAAATGTGATTTGGTCACCATTATAATTAAAATATTGATTAATTTATATATATTTTTTATTTTTATTCGAGATATTTTCATCTCCAAAGACATTAATCTGTATCTCATTGTGTTTTTTACTTTATCCAATGCGAAGCATGGGTAAAGTATTGTAATCGGTCTGGCGGCAAGCGCGACTTCAAAGGGTCCTCAGGTAAAGACTACGGAACCCATGGACTCAATTAAGGTCACAAATTGTAGTATTCAATTAGATTCAATTTTAGCACGTGACGATTTTTACAAAAATTTACCGGGCTCTCGTCGAGAGGCCAAAAAGTGCCATTTTTTTTGGAAGTGCGTGCGGATGGATGGATGTATGTTATCGTTTTTTCGTCCACGATTTTTTCCACACCGTTGCACCAATTGAAATGAAAATGAAAAACTAACATTATTTTAACAAAATGAAGCGCTGATTAGTTTTTGGTACATATCGGCCCCACAAACATTAGTACTTTATTTCGGTACTTTTTTAGTTTTTTCTAAATATCTTGAAAATGACTTAACCAATTTTGATGAAATTTAATATTGTAATTGAGTACCTTGAGGACCACAAAAATGGTCATATAAAATTTTTTGTAAAATTATATTTTAAAGTACTTTACCCTAGACTACGATAGTTCATTGGATAAAGTTTAGCAACGATCCGTTGCAGTTTATTTTAATATTTATTTGTTTAGAGTTGCATGTTATTTAGATGGGAAACTTAAATCGCTGTTCGGCACAAGTTAGAATTGAGATGGAGTCTTGAAACTTTTTTATTTATTTTAAAACTTATGAGCCCCTGTCAGCGTAAAAATTCAAAAATACCCAAAATAACTGACCATCCAGAATAACATGAACAAATCTGTAATGGCTGGCTAAATGACCATGTAATTAGTTCCTGATTCAGTGGCGTAGCTTGGGGGGGGGGGGGGGCATGGCCTACGTAAGGGGCGGCGGCAAGCGCCACGATTTTTAAAATTGGAATTTTTTTTTATAACATTAAATTTTTAAATTTATAATTTGAAAGTTTATATTGGGAAAATAAGGACAAGTTTTTTATGTGTGACTTTTTTATTTATCCACCAACGTTTCGTCGACTTTGCCGACTTCTTCAGGGCTTCAAATAGTCATGTCACACATTCGTTTAAATTTTCTTATTACCTTCGTTACCATTGAAGGCCATCAGAATACAATTTTCAAAAGATATTTGGCACATTCACAAAAAACACAATTTTTTCTCTTTTTAATAACAACCTTATCAATACAGAACAGAACAGTAATCACTTCTTACAAAAAATAGAATAGAATATTTTTCTTTTTATCCCTATATACAAAAATCTCAACTTCGAATAAATTAAACTTATATATATATATTATATATAAACTTTAAAATTGAATAAGTTATATGGGGAGGGGGCGTTCTCTCCCCCCCCCCCCCCGCTTGGACAATTCGATCGCGAGTAGATCTTATATACCTACTTCGGCCACTCCCTGAACTATATAGTTCAATTGAACTAGTTCCATATAATAATGAACGAACTATAAAAGAACTATTCCCTAAAAAGAACGATTTTTCCCATCTCTATTAAAAATGTTGAAAAAGGAAATGAATTTAAAAATATAATGCTCTTTTTATTTAGTTTGAGATAGGATCCATTTTTCATTAAGGGGAGGGGGTAAAACTCAGTGGCTGCCGACCGCCCCCCCCCCCCAAATCAGAGGTCTGGATCCGCGCCTGGTCGGCCCCGGACGGCAAGAACCCACGCTACGCCACTGTCCCGATTCCAAAAAAAAAAAAAAAATTGGCACGTTTTGATGTGGCCATCCACATGACTTTACCATACACCCTGGCCCCTCACTTATATTTAATATTTAATAAAATTATTTAAAATCATGTAGGGGGGTTAGTTTTTAGTCTTCTGCGGGCCCACTTATTATGTATATAAAATTTGATTGAGTTTGGTCCAAGGGCCTAGATTTTAATTTTTTGAACCCCTCCCTACCCCAATTTTGGCCCCAGAATTTTTTTTCGTTATTTTAGGTTTATTTTTTAGTATAATTCATTTTTTTTTGTATTTTTAGTCTTTTGGGGCTCACTGATTATGTATACAAAATTTGGTTGAGTTTGCTCAAAGAGCCGAGATTTTTATTCTTTGACCCCCTCCCCTCCCAATTTCGACCCCAGAAAAAATATTTTCGTTATTCTAGGTTTATACTTTTAGTATATTTCATTTTTCTTGTTTTTTTTTTAGTTTGAAAATATTTTAATTTTATTTTTTGACCCCCTCCCCCACCAAAATCTAATCATCTCTTAATCTCAATGCACCAAAAGTACGTGTGAAATTTTGTTTTGATATTCCCACTAGTTTTTGACCTAGCTCGTCCACAACAATTTGGTAACACACAGACTAACAGACATTTTGACAAAACAATTATTATCTCGAAAAATATAATTTTTTGGATGTTCACTTATTAGGGCTTTTTTGTAGAACGAAATCCCAGGGTTTTGCCCAATTTTTATAATCAAAATAGTATCAAACGTTTTTGAGATATTTCTCAAAAAAGAAGCGAAAAAAACACTTTTTTCATGCACGATTACAATACTTGACCATACCCTGTATGGTAAAGTAAAAAACTATAAATATATGAGTGGATGGGAGAAAGAAATAATTTTTCTTTGATATCCAGCATCCAATATGATTCTATTTTTCCTATTAAAATTGTAATCAAATATTGTTTTCGATCAACGTCATAAAACGTAAAAAAAAACCCATCTCTCTCTCAATAAATGTTTTTAATTGAAACGACTTTTATGCTTAATAGTAGTAGTAGAATATTGCTGATAGAGCACGAAGGACTGACTAAAAAAAAAAGACTAAAAGGCAACCAATTGAATTTCCGATAGCATGGCAGCAGACACGAGACCGCTTTCCACGTTTTTTTTTTTTTTGTTTTATTTATTTATTTATTTGTTACTTGGTTGTTGGCATTTAGTAAAAATGTCAAGGATAGAGGCAAAAAAAAAACTATAATATTATATATATAGTAGTTGAAATTGAGACTTGAAATAAAAGTTTTTAGCTATTTTTGTTTTATTACTTGTTTGCTCTTTTATTTATTTTATTTTTTTTTTTTTTTGTAAGAATTCACTTGAGAGAAAGAAGATTAAAACTCAAGATTTCATTTCGATTTACAAAAGTTAAATAAAAATGAAATAAATAAATAAAAAAAAAAAAGATTTATTGGATTAAGTTTTAAATCCCTTGACATTATTAGAAACTATCATCAATAATATAGAAACATATAACGATTTGAAATTTACTTGAGAGTTATTAGGAGGAATATATATTTTTTGAAGATATTTTGTTTTGCAGAGAGTAGCAAGGAAATCGATGAGATTGTCCTCTACTAGATGCAAATAAACATATGTAGCGGCCCGCTCTCGCTCATGGCGACGAGCCTTGAGACACGGCCGCTAGATGACTCAGTCGGATCGTTGCGTCGCTTATGCATGAGTGAAATATTATCAGCCATGCTATAATTAAAGCGACTCGATTTCGACTGGAGAAGCGAACCGATTCGAACATTCTGGAGGGGCCACCGCCATCCAGCAGCCCCTCCCTGCACACACCCATGAAGACACGCAACCTACAACCTGCACTCAACAGATTGTTAGGACCCCATCGACTTGATGGGGGCGCGGCACAAATCGCCACACAGCACTCACATCACGAGAGCTCTAACAATACATATATACATATATTTAATATTATTATTATTATCATTTCCGTACATAATTTGTATTAATTTAAAAGTTTATAATAGGAAAATAAGGACAAGTTTGTGTCTGATTTTTTTATTTATCAGCCAATGTTTCGTAGACTTTGCCGACTTCTTCAAGGCCTCATCATGACTATTTGAAGCCCTGAAGAAGTCGGCAAAGTCGACGAAAATTTGGCTAATAAATAAAAAAATCACACATAAAAACTTCTCCTTATTTTCCTATTATAAAATGAATATATTGTTATTAAAATTGTAGAAATAAATACAAATCTTTTATAAGAATCAATCTTTAATTAATTAATTAATCTTTAAGATACTTATTTAGTAGGTTTCTTTGAAGTTGTTGTGGGAATTTTTAATGTTTTTGCCAAAATCTCAAAAACGACTTTATATATTTTTCTGACAATTTGAGGATTTATCAACAAGTAAATCTTTTTTAATGTAAAACTACTTTTATTTTTATTGGATGACGTTTAAAAGGTTTCGTTGAAGATTTTTAAAGAATTTTCAATGTTTTTGGTGAGACATCTCAAAAAACAGACCTCTTTATATTTTTCTGATAATTTAGGGATTCATCAAAAATTAAATCATAAATTTTTATGTTTGTGAAATTTATTTTAATAAAAAAATTTTAATGTCACTTTTAATTTTATTACAACACGAGCTTTTCGTGCGTGCCTTAGGCACGCCCTCGAAGCTCGGCCCTCCGGGCTGGTGCCCTGGCGGGCAGCGTCTCGGTCCAAAAATTGTATTCCTCTTAAAAAACCACACTCCAAATGTATACCCGTAAACTACCGAAAATACATTGTCTCTTAAAAGTTAATTAAATAATAGTGCAAATTATTAAAAAATAAACAAATAATATATAAAATATAAATTAAATAAGATGTGAATAATTTCTTCTGTGCGCAAAGAAAAGCGAATTGAATATTAAATTTTTGAGTGGCGGGGCGGGGGGGGGGGGGGGGGTGAGGAATAATTATCGATATATTTAATGTTTCTTAATTTAAAGTCTTTTAGAGTCTTTCATTTCAAAATTCGAGTGCAAATTAAAATTTTATTTCAAATTTGCCTGGTTAATGAAAATCAATTGGAGCTGTCAGTTTAAAATCCGCAGCTGACAATTATATTTCAAATTTGCCTCTTTAATTAATATATATTTAATGTTTTTTTAATTTAAAATCAATTGGTGTTTTTTCATTTTCATTCGAGTTCAAATGAATACAATATTATCTCGACACAAAGTCTAAATCAAAAATTTATAGTTTTAGTAATAGAAATCATGGTATAAATATTAATCTTACATTGGTCTAGTGGTTAAAGCAGATGACCTTAGTTCAAGAGTTCGTAGGTTCGATTCTAGTCAAGAGGGAAATTTTTTTAGAGAAATTTCTCTTAGCGTTGTTACAAATTAATCTAGATCAATATATATAGTATCCCTCGAAAGCTTTTAAATAATAATAATTAGATGCCATTTACAAGTAGGTTTCTTTATTCTGTTGAGGCTTCCTGAGTGATATCATCAGCTTAGCTTTCTATTATCATCACTTATACTTGTATAGACTTTTAGCTCTAATCGGTTATCATAAGCCATCAGATCTGTCAGTAAACATGTTATTTGATCCATTTGTTTGTTCAGCAATTGTACTTAGGTGTTGTAAATCAATACTGAGAGATTAGTTTAGGGTAAATTAAGTGGCTGTTGGAATCAGCAGCGGCTCCAAACAGACACACCTGCGTTCTACATTAGACGCGTCTAAATCAATCACACGGAAACGAGAGAATTACCTACTATCGCTAAAAAAAATAGAACGTCTCTCTCTATACCGAAGTGCTAAATTAAATCAATTGACATTAGTGTTTTTGTATAAAAATTTAAATTTAAGCCAGGTGGTCCCCAACACAAGACTAATTCATATGATTTTTGGACGTTTCAGCTTAATGTATTTGTTTTTAATTATTGTTTATTTAATCAACTAGTTGTTTTGTTTTCATTCAGTCACATGATTCATTTTTATTCAACCAATTGTTAATAATTAGTTGTATTAAAAAAACTATCAAAATATTTTTCCCAAAAATGAAACATACACTACGGTGCAAAAAAATCGAGCCACCATTAAAAACTTTATTAAATAGTAAATCATTTTTAAATTTTTTACAAGTAACCATACATTTACTGAAAAATGGCTTATTGAAAGTGTACTTGCCACTTGTAGTTGACTTAGCCCTTGATTAATTAAGCACACAATTTGAACTACTTGAACTTCAGAAATATCCATTATGTATATTTTATTTTTCTATCAATGATGCTTAATTCAAAACGAATCATAATACTGATATTTTAAATGGAATTTGATCTTTTATTAAAACTTTATTTAAATTTAAAGTTGATATAGAGAAAGTTATGATATTTTGTAATTGTATCTTTTAATTTAATTATACTTATTTTTACCAATGAAATTCAAAAATTACCACCCATATTTATTGAATATGTTAGTTTAAGAGTTAATAGAACAAATTATATGAATATTTGTAAAAATTTTAAAAATAATTTGATATTTAATAAAGTTTTTATTAGTGGGTCGATTTTTTTGCACGGTAGTGTGTAGTTATAAAATAATTTTTTAAGAAAAAATAAAACCGACTCAAAAATTAAATGCAACAAATAAAAAATATCTACGGCCATAATTAAACGACGAAATATTAACACAACTTTTGAAGTTGGTGCCAAACATATACCTTTTATGAATTGCACTCGACGGATCTTACTTAGTACGTTTGGCGGTACGCTCGCTTATAGGTATAGTTTGTTTGGCACCGACTTTAAAAAGTAATTTCGTGTTAATATTTCGTCGTTTAGTTGTAACTAAATAAGATAATAATTATTTTATACCTTTTAGTGTATTTTATATTTGTTGCATTTAATTTTTTGAAGTCGGTTTTTATTTTTTCTTTAAAATTATTTTTTATTTTTTCTTTTTAGTGGATGTCATTAATAGTGATCATATCATCAGAACTTGACCAAATTAATATGACACCATCCCTAAGACACCCCCTTTCGGATAAAAAAGAACCATCGAAATCGGTTCATAAACAAAGAGGTTAGGTCTAAACAAACCTAATAAAAAAGGTCTAATACCTATGGAAAAAAATCGAAAAAAAAATGGACCAATCGGAAGCTAGACTGGACCCATGCAAAAAAAATTTTCAAAAATCGGTTGACAATTGGCGGAGAAATGAGGTAACATAGGCACAAAAAAAAAAAAAAAAAAAAACGAACCTCCTCCTTTTTTGAAGTCGGTTAAAAATAACCTCATTTTTTTGAAGTCGTTTAATAATATATATATATATATATCCGAGGGGTGATCCGCGATTGGAAGTAGGTGTACACCTCTTTGGAAGTATTTTGTAAGTACTTGGAAATATTGGAAGTACTTGGAATTATTTGAAGTACAAGTGGAAGTAGGTGTACAGCATTATTAGGTCGCGGTTCACCCTTCGTATATATCTTATATCTATATATATTTTGAAATTAATTCTTGATTATTTTTATTCAATTAAATGAATAAATACAGTTCGTTATAATTTGTAATACCGTAACAATCATAAGAACATACTTATATATTAATAATTCAAACTTTTTTTTTGAGATTTCGACAAAAACATTAAAAATTCACACAAAAACTTCAATTAAGCTTTCTAAATGTCGTCTAATAAGATAAAAATATTTTTAGATTAAAGAAAATCTAAGTAAACTGTTAAGCCCTTAAATTGTTAAAGTGTATGAGATGACGACAAAAACAGTTTCATTTTCTAGACTACATCACTAGTTAGAAAACAAAAAACTCCGGTAGGCCAAATCTTGAAACTTATTCGTCAAAAAATTAAAAAAAAATATTCCTTCAAGAAACTTTGTTGAAACCTTTTAAACTTCATCCGATAAAAATAAAAGTATTTTCCCGTTAAAGATTGTTGATAAACGCTTAAGTTATCAAAAAAAGATATAGAAAGCTGTTTTTGTAATATCTCTAAAAACATTAAAAATTCCCCCATGAAACATCAATGAAACCTTTCTAAATAATATCCGATAAAAATAAAATTATTTTTACATTAAAGAAAAATTAAATTCTTGATAAAATCATGAATTGTCAGAAAATTATACTCAGAGATTTTTGAGATAGTCAGAAAAGTATGCACACAAGTGGTGGGCGGTGACATTTCAACGACAGGGGATGCTGCCCAAAAATATAACCATTCAATTTTTAAAAGATTATTTTATTTTCAGCTCCTTTTTGTAAAATTTATCGGCAAACGAAGAATTTTTCATTATTTTTCAAATTTAACATCACATTTTTTATAAGACGGTATGAAAATACTCTTGAGATTTTGAAATTTTAAGGACGCGCAGCATCCACAGCATCTATGGACCGCACACCAGGGATTTTTTTTTTTTGGATGGGTGGAATCTTCCAAAGCCATAGTGAGGGATTTTTACCCCTTAAACCTAACCCATCCTTTCAGCCTTGTTCCTTCCCACGGAACAGCAATTAAGCATTTCTTCGTGGGAAGAGGCCCTCCAGCTTATAGCTCTTCCTCGTTGGTCTTCTGCAGTTGGGTGATAATGTTGCACCGCAGCTTCCCACATGGCGGTCCAGGCCTGCTCCCCCGTGAGCATGCGGTTAACAATGGACTCCGGAGTCCCGCGCCCGCCGAATACCTCCCACAGTGTTCTTAGATCTTCTTGGAAACACGGGCATAAAAAGAAGAAGTGTTCGGCGTCTTCAGTCACGTTGAATTCCGGGCATAGTGTGGCGATTCGATTATTTTAAATCTGTGGAGATACGCCCAGAAGCAACCAGCGACCTCGTCAGAGAGTAGGGTGAGTTTGCTCCCACCCTGACTCCTGTCCAGCCAAGTTTTTAAGTCAGGAATCAGCCGGCAGAGTAACGGCAAGGATAGGTGATTAGCAGCTAATCCGATCATACGAGGCATAACTTCTCTATATTATGCTTTGCGATCTGTACTAAGGTACGGAGCTAAGGTTCCCTTAGGTCCGACCGCGAATTGCACGGGTTGGAGGTCTTTAACCTGATTTTCAAACCAGGCGCTGCCTGGATCGGGTGAGACTTGTCTCTACTGACTTTAATGGTATAATAAGATTTCCAAGAATTGCGAATTGAGTGGTGCAATCGGGAGGTTAAAGTTCATAGTTTTCCCGGTAATGAGCACCGCTGACGGTCAATATGTACCTGAAGTAGAGAAACGTAACTGTAATCCGTTGGAGGGTGCATTGAATGATTAAGCCTTTGGCCACAAAACCCATGCCCCTTTCAGACAGATCCCATCTCTCTTGCCACTGCTCTGACAATGACTCAGTCCTTAGCAAATATTATATCGGAGTAGCTGCCCTCCCATATTACTTGACGTTCTTCTGCCATAATGTCAATGGGCTTTTAACATACTCTCGCCACAACATAGGCCGCATCATCAGAGACAGTGCGATAGCCCCTGATTACCCTAAGGGCCCCTAGTCAATAATAACACGAGCCCATCTTCCTAGCATACGATTTAATTCTTAATATGCATCTGCCCATAAGGGCGATGCATACTAGAGCATAATGGACTTGGGTAGTATCTTCACCAGTGATACACCCTGTTATATGTAGTTATTAGTATTTCCAATATAAAGGATGTTATGGTTTTGTATAAATAATCATCATCATCATTGAGTATAATGTCCTAAGACTGTCCGTCTCCACTCGACTCTTGTCCCCCGCCAGCTGTTTGACCCCTCTCTAAATGTCTGGCATCCCATATCCCCAATTATTTGGTTGAAATATTCTAATCTGGGCCTTCCCCTTCCCCTTTTCTTTCCCACCTCCCCTCCAAGATATCCCTAAGCAGTCCCCCATGTCTCAGTGTGTGCCCCATCATCTGACCTCTTCTCTTCTTCAGACTCTTCCACACAGGTTCTTCTCTTTCTCCGATTCTTCCAAGAACTTCTTCATTTGTAATTTTATCCATCCATTTGATATTCATCATTCTTCTGTAGCACCACATTTCGAAAGCCTCCAATCTCTTTCTCTCCGCTTTTCCAATTGTCCAGGTTTCACACCCGTACATGGCATATGCTCCATACATATGTCTTCAATAGCAACTTCCTGTTTGCTAAGCTGATTGAGGAGGAGCATAGTAGTTTTTGTTTTGAATTAAACCCCATTTTTGCTTGGGAAATTCTTGATTTAATTTCGTTTTCGCTCCTCCCATCCCATGTTATTTTACTTCCTAGGTAGCGGAATTCCTTAACTCCTTCTAGGTTTTCTTGGTTAATTTCAGATGCATTCCTGTCTCGTTTGTTCTTTTTTTGTACATACAACCCCCCCCCCCCCCCCCCCCCACCCCCGAAACCTGGCCCTACCCCCGGATCCCCCACCACTGCCCCCCACATCCACCACATCCACCCCCGCTCCGCATCAAGATCGCTTTCTCATCCTCAAAACTTGTTAATAGAGTTTGTTTCATCAAAATCGTTAGAGCCGTTTTTAAAATAAAAAATAATACAAATACAAATACTTACATATATATACCTGGAAGACCGAGCTTTGTTCGGGTTTAGTTAATGCTTGACAACAACACACCACAATCACAATATTTCTTCAAGGCCTTTGAGAAAAAGGATTAACCCAACCCATTGTCTGCCTGGGTACAAAAGGAAAAGAGTAACCTTTTTTAAAACCCTAAGAATGGGATTTGTCTACCTGAGAATAATTAATTTGATTACGAAAAAACCCATCAAAAACAATTTTGTCGAAGATGAGACCGTGACAGATCGAATTGTCACCCCAAAAACCCCTAACCCAGTGAATTTCATCAAAATCGGTAGAGTCCGTTTTCAAATATCTAGCATAGATATAAATATACAAATAAACATGCAATCTCTTGCTCGTTTAATAAGAGTAGATGACAAAATAGACTAGATTTTCATTTTTTGACCCCCCCCCCATTTGGGTCGGTTAGTTTTTTGCATTTTTTAGTCTTCTGGGAGCCCACCGATTGTGTAGGGGGCCGGGGCACATTTACCAAATCGCTTTATTTTTTAAATAAGCCTCTAAATGACGCAAGCAGCCAAACTGGCTGAAGTATCAACACAGCACCCATCATCTAGGAAAAGTTTTAGTTTAATAGTTGCTGTCACAACGTCGGCAGAGCTGTTTTTAATTTTTTCCAACTTTTAGAGTGAATTTTCAGTTCTTTGGATATTGCATGTACTAAAAAAGGTTTATTTCTTCACACAGATGTGCGTTTGTTTTGCAAATAACTTACACCGATACTACGTGTGGGTAGTGTTAATGTTCCAAAATGGCGACGGGGCAAGTTTTCCAAAAGCATACGGGGCATGTTCTATTATTATGCCATTTTAGTTTACAATAAAACATACATATTAAGTAAAAAGCAAGATTTATTACCTGTGTTTTACCATTTAAAGTATAGTTGGAAAAATTTTCCCATGTACATTTTTAGTAGGCCGAAAACTTACCCCGCCTACGGGGCATATTTCCCAAATTCACATGATCTGACTTAACCATTTGCTGTCAAAAACTATATTTACTTTTTTGAAAAATAATTGTGCTAGTCTGTAGAGTCTGTTAGAGTTATAGATAACGCAATGATATCCTTTTTACTTAAAAAAAGATAAAAATAAAAAATATAAAAAAAATTATAAAAAAATTTTTAAAAACTTGCCCCAGTCTCCCCTATACAAAATTTGGTTAAGTTTCCTCAAATGGCCTAGTTTTTTATTTTTGATCTCCCCCCCCCCCCTAATTTTGGTACTAGAAAAAAATCTTTTCGTTAATATAGGTTCATTTTTTCTTGTTTTTTTTTTTGGTTTGAAAATATTATTATTTTAACTTTTAACCCCCCCTTCGCCCCCTTAATTTTGGGTCGATATGCACCAAAATCTAATCAGCTCTTACGCACGATGGAAGGCTCAGGAGGCATGATGCGGTGGTGAGACGTCTGGCTGATGAACTAATAAAAAAGGGAATGCGGGTCGAGCTCGAATATTTATATCAGAGCTCGGCCGGGAACAGGAAGCCAGACATCGTGGCGAAGGACGGGTCGGGGACGGTGTGGGTTCTGGATGTGCAGATAGTGTCAGCGCTCCTCGGACTGGGGGTTGCCCACAGAAACAAAATCAATTATTATAAGGGCAACTCCAGTCTGGTGAGCAACATTGCGGCAAGGTTTGGGGTGGGCTCGGGTTCTGTGAGAGTTGAAGCCATCACACTCTCGTGGAAGGGAGTGTGGTGGCATAAAGCGGTGCCTCCCCTTGTCGCCCTGGGAATTTCTCAGAGAACTTTATACGATATGACCTTCAGGGCGATGAGGGGTTCATTAATGAATTTTTACAGCTTCAACAGGAGAACTTATAGGGAAATCGCCATGCGCTAGAAATTGTATATAAAAAGAAAAAAGAAAAATAAATTTTTTTTGTAAATATATTATGTTAATATTCCTATAATTATGTAAATACTCCTGTAATTAAATTCACCCGACTATGTAAATATTTCTTGTTAGTGGAGGCCCCCACCTGCGTGGCCCAATAAACGAAAAATCAATCCACCAAAGCACATGTGAAATTTCGTTTTGATATTCATACTAGTTTTTGATCTAGCTCGTCCACAAAAATTTACATAACGCACAGACTAACTAACAGACATTTTGACAAAACAGTTATTATCTCGAAAAATATAATTTTTTCGATGTTCACTTATTAGGGTTTTTTGTAGACCAACTTACCATGGTTTCGCCTAATTTTTTTAATCAAAATACTTTTAGCCCTTTTTGAGATATTTCGAAAAAAACGAAGCAAAAAAAACAACACTTTTTTCATGCACGATTACAATACTTGACCATACCCTGTATGGTAAAGTATAATAATATTAATATATCGCTTTTAAATAAATCGAAACAATTTTTCGAGCAACTGAATAACGCTCGTTGTTCCAAGTACTTTGCATTATTTTCGTCTAATTGAAACAGAGTCGCTTAATTGGAACAAAGTTGTCTAGTCTCGATCCGTTCCAATTAACCGGAATTCATTTTGTCATCTTTTTTATTCAAGAAAACGAAGTTTAATTTGATTTTTTATTATTTGGCCCCTTTATAGAAAGGGCGATTTATTAACGGCCCCTTAAATCAAGTTAATGAATAATTAAAAGGTACTTTGGCATTTCCAACCGAGACTATAGTAACGAGTCTAATAAAATGAAATAAAGCTAGCTGGCTGTCTCTCCCTGGGACGTTAAGACGACCCCAAACAATATCCCCTTTTTATTGAGGTGCACGAGACAATTTCGCCCCTTGCCGGAGTGTTTTACTACCGAGACGCGGACCTAATGACGTCACCCTCTGGATGCAGATGGCAACATTTCTGACCGGAACTTCATCAGAGCCTCCTTCTCTCTAGCTAATAATTATTACCCGACCATGGATGACCTAAATAGTTCATAAATATATTATTTCAAACATTTTATTAAACAGAAAAACGAGTTCATTATTCATTCAGTTGGGAATTATTTAATATACGCTAAAATATATAGATATTTAGATATACCGGGTGAGTTTTTTATCTTGAGACAGTCTTATAACTCAAAAACAGTGCATTACATGAAAAAAAGTTTCAAATAAAAGTTTATTTATATGGAGGGGAAACTAAACTACGCTATTGTTTGTTTACCAAGAACAAGCTTTCAAGGGTATTTCAAGGTCAAGTTCTATTTTTTAAATGGAAACCTATATGTTCCTGTACATATTCTGAATCTACAAAAAAAAAAACTGAACAACTTTCATTAGAACTATTTTTTATTCGACATCAAATAAACAAAATATTAAGTCAATTAGATCTCAGAAAAAATCCCTAATAATTATTTTTAACAATTCTTCAACTTAATTTTTAAATAATAATGATTAAATAATAAATTTATTAAATCGAAAAAGTCAAAACATGAAAATAAAGTGTTTATAATGATATGAAAACTTCATTCATTGTTTTGAATGAATTTATGTGAACATCCCCACTAGCACCGTAAACATTGTAATACTTAATTATGTACCTATTTATGTATGTTTCTCTTTTATCTTTTGCTTTTCTTTTCATTATTGTTTTCATAGCATGATTTTCATGTGATAGTTCTTTTTATTGTTAATTATATTTATTGTTCGAGTATGAATTATTGTATTTTTTATTGCATTGTTTATATATGATTTCGATGTTTTATTTTGTAACTCTTTATTTTTCTTGATATAACACATTATTATACACGTATTTGACATTTTTGTAAGTGGACTACTAGTCCGTAAAATTATCTAAATAAATAAGTAAATAAACTAAATAAATTATACACAGAATTCAGAGATTATTTTCTACTTAATAGAACCAGTTAAAATCCGCTGAGTTAAAAAAGTTTATTTCTCGTGTCAATCCAGTAGATAGTTATAATGTAATATCATAATAAAAAATTTTTAAGAAAAAAATAAAAACCGACTTCAAAAAATTAAGTGCAACAAATAAAATACACTAAAAGGTATAAAATAATTATTATCTTATTTAGTTACAACTAAACGACGAAATATTAACACGAAATTACTTTTTAAAGTCGGTGCCAAACAAACTATACCTATAAGCGAGCGTACCCGCCAAACGTACTAAGTAAGATCCGTCGAGTGCGATTCATAAAAGGTATATGTTTGGCACCAACTTCAAAAAGTAATTTCGTGTTAATATTTCGTCGTTTGGTTGTAACTAAATAAGATAATAATTATTTTATACCTTTTAGTGTATTTTTATATTTGTTGCACTTAATTTTGAAGTCGGTTTTATTTTTTCTTAAAAATTTTTATTTTTCTCTTTTTAGTGATGTTATTAATAGTGATTATATCATCAGAACTTGACCAAATTAATATGACACCATCCCTAAGACACCCCCTTTCGGATAAAAAAAGAACCATCGAAATCGGTTCATAAACAAAGAGGTTAGGTCTAAACAAACCTAAACAAACCTAATAAAAAAGGTCTAATACCTATGAAAAAAAATCGAAAAAAATGGGACCAATCGGAAGCTAGACTGGACCCAATGCAAAAAAAATTTTCAAAATCGGTTGACAATTGGCGGAGATATGAGGTAACATAGGCACAAAAAAAAAAAAAAAAATTCAATCGAATAGAGAACCTCCTCCTTTTTTGAAGTCGGTTAAAAATACCGCTATCATTTTTTGGGAGGTTTCGAAGGTGGGGTGGGCGGTACTTTTAGAATTTCATCAAATGGCTCTATTTACCAAATTCGACCTTATAGATTTTTTTTATATGACAGTTTATGAAAGAAAGTTGCCGGGCATCGCTCGGCACCCAGGATGCATGACAACTGGAAGTGCTAGATACAATATATTATCAGTTGACAGTTGGCGATATACCAACCTGCGTCACAAAGTTACCCTTCATTTTTTTAACCGACTTCAAAAAAGGAGGAGGTTCTCTATTCGATTGAATTTTTTTTTTTTTTTTTTTTTTTGTGCCTATGTTACCTCATATCTCCGCCAATTGTCAACCGATTTTGAAAATTTTTTTTGCATTGGGTCCAGTCTAGCTTCCGATTGGTCCCATTTTTTTTCGATTTTTTTCATAGGTATTAGACCTTTTTATTAGGTTTGTTTAGGTTTGTTTAGACCTAACCTCTTTGTTTATGAACCGATTTCGATGGTTCTTTTTTTATCGAAAGGGGGTGTCTTAGGGATGGTGTCATATTAATTTGGTCAAGTTCTGATGATATAATCACTATTAATAACATCACTAAAAAGAGAAAAATAAAAATTTTTAAGAAAAAAATAAAAACCGACTTCAAAAAATTAAGTGCAACAAATATAAAAATACACTAAAAGGTATAAAATAATTATTATCTTATTTAGTTACAACTAAACGACGAAATATTAACACGAAATTACTTTTTGAAGTTGGTGCCAAACATATACCTTTTATGAATCGCACTCGACGGATCTTACTTAGTACGTTTGGCGGGTACGCTCGCTTATAGGTATAGTTTGTTTGGCACCGACTTTAAAAAGTAATTTCGTGTTAATATTTCGTCGTTTAGTTGTAACTAAATAAGATAATAATTATTTTATACCTTTTAGTGTATTTTTATATTTGTTGCACTTAATTTTTGAAGTCGGTTTTATTTTTTCTTAAAAATTTTTATTTTTCTCTTTTTAGTGATGTTATTAATAGTGATTATATCATCAGAACTTGACCAAATTAATATGACACCATCCCTAAGACACCCCCTTTCGGATAAAAAAAGAACCATCGAAATCGGTTCATAAACAAAAGAGGTTAGGTCTAAACAAACCTAAACAAACCTAATAAAAAAGGTCTAATACCTATGAAAAAAAATCGAAAAAAAAATGGGACCAATCGGAAGCTAGACTGGACCCAATGCAAAAAAAATTTTCAAAATCGGTTGACAATTGGCGGAGATATGAGGTAACATAGGCACAAAAAAAAAAAAAAAAAAAAAAAAAAAATTCAATCGAATGAGAACCTCCTCCTTTTTTGGAAGTCGGTTAATTGTGTTGTAAATCTATTTAAAAAAAATAGGAAATGTAAAGTCTACGAAGAAACTTAAAAGGCTAAAATAACGAAATTGGAACTGGAATTCATCCAGAAAACTTGCGATAACACTCTGGAATATCACAGAACAGTGTCGGAAAATGATTAAATTATTGATTATTATTAAATTATTTATTTAATTAATTAAATATTTGATAATTAAGTTGAATGATTGTTAAAAATAATTATTAGGGTTTTTTTCTGAGATACAATTGATTTAATATTTTGTTTAATTGATAATCGAATAAAAAAATAGTTCTTATGAAAGTTGTTCAGTTTTTTTGTAGATCATGTGTACAGAAACATATAGGTTTCCATTTAAAAAATAGAACATTGACCTTGAAATACCCTTGAAAGCTTGTTCTAGGTAAACAAACAATAGCGTAGTTTAGTTTCCCCCTCCATATAAATAAACTTTTATTTGAAACTTTTCATATAATGCACTGTTTTTGAGTTATAAGACTGTGCCAAGATAAAAAACTCACCCGGTATATAAATGAAAAATTTAAATTTTAAATTGATGTAAAAAGCTTTTTAAGATTCGGCGTAACCAGCTTTTTTCGTTATCTCAAATAAAACTGTATATATTTTCTAACATGAAGTAGGTAGTATTAAGGGTAATCAAAAATTAGAATATTTTCTTTAATAAGAACAAAAAATAGTTTTTAGATGGTTTCGTTGAAGCTTTTCTGGGAATCTTTAATATTTTTGGCGATATTTCAAAACAGCCAAAAATAATAAGATTATTTAAAAATTTCAGATTCAAATGTAAAAATTTTTAAAACTAAGTTGCAATTAATTTAAAAATTTTACGATTTTTCAAGTAGAAAACCGGTTGGAGAGACTAAAAATAAAATGCATGTATAAAGGAAAAACATATTTCTGATTTTAAATTTCCAAATTATAGATAGTGAAAAAGAGTCCTTTTACTATCAGCAGTAACTTGTATAAAACTTAATTTAATAATTATTTACGCAGATTTATGCCATGTGGATATAAATAATGATAATGTACATACACCAACATGATGGGGGGGGGGGGGGGGGGGGGGGTAAAATGGCCGAATACTATATAAGATATATTTGTATTTTTATAATTTGAAAGCGGCCCTCAAATAAAAATCGACCTTTTTATCAGAATTTTAAAATAAAAATAATATTAAAATAAAGATTTTAACTGAAGGAAGAAGTTACCGAGCATCGCTCGGTGCCTCCAGGTACTTAATATTAATATTACAATTTAATTTACTCATGTATATTTTACAAAGCTTTATTCCAATAAGCAAAGAAATCTATCGTATATAAAATATTTAATTAAAGGGAATTTTTTTAATCTATGTATTATTTTAGTTCGAGATTACATTTATTAAGATAGATTTAGTTTTTATTAGCAAGAGGAATCGAAAACAAGATTAGACTTGTTTGATCAAATTGGAATAGATTTTTCCTTTCGGATACTTATAAGAGTTCCCTTTTAACTATTAAGTGTTTCTACAATAACTATATATTACAATTATTTATTGCAGGGTCCAAGGTCCACATTCTGGGCCCGTGCCACTGCAGATGAGAGCCCCGTCAACCCAAAAGCGACACTCTTCGGCAAGAATGCGTCTAGTCAGCATGTTCCAGCAGGGACGTAACTAGGCCGTATTTCACCCGGGGCAAGAAATAAATTTGCGCCCCCCCTAGGCAGGCGCGGATCCAGACCTCTGATTTGGGGGGGGACATAGACTCCGCCCCCCCCCTACATAGAACTTTATTTTCTTCAATTTTAAAATTTAATGTTATAAAAAAAAAAAATTAAATAAACATATAAAAAATGTTGATCTCCAAAGCTTTGGGGGGGGGGGGGGGGGGGCGGTCGCCGGTATATAAGATCTACTTTTGATCTCGGAAGTGTGTCGCGATCGAATTGTCCAAGCGGGGGGGGGGGGGATCAGAGACTCCGCCCCCCCCCCTACATAGAACTTTATTTTCTTCAATTTTAAAATTTAATGTTATAAAAAAAAAAAAATTAAATAAACATATAAAAAATGTTGATCTCCAATGCTTTGGGGGGGGGGGGGGCGGTCAAACTTCTTTTCCTCTGAAAGTTCGTTTAATTCATCTTCTGCTTTTTCGTCAAATTAATGACACTAGGATAGATTCATCATATGGCTGGTAAACAGTTATAAACAGTTGTACCAATCGAAATTTAGTTACATATGATGAATCCCCAGAACTTATAACAAAGGCGCTAAATTTGAATATGATTATCTAATTTACATAGGTTTGTGTCGTCAAATCAATATCTCAATTTGGCGACCCTCTGATTTTGGCGCCTAGGGCTGCCCCGCCCGCCCGCCCCCCCCTAGTTACGTCCCTGTGTTCCAGAGATAGCGCTCTCACCCACGCTTCTTCCAGGTTAGATTTTTGGTATTTTTATTAAATATTAAATACAAGAGCCTCTCTCTTATCCCAGATCTATGTTAAAGTCTTGTGGATGGCTACATCAGTTTATTTAATTTTAAATTCAGGCTTTGATTTGCAGACAGAATCAAAATAAATTATTTAAGAAATGAATTTATTTCATTTAGGGACGAATCTAAGTTATATATGTTGCATATCGGAGAGAAATTTGTCTTAACCATGGAGTGATCGAGCGGAATTTTGTTTCATTGAAGATCGCGCGGCGTCTCATAGACGCCAAGTTTATTTTTAACCGAATTCAAAAAAGGAGGAGGTTCTCTATTCGACTGATTATTTTTTTTTTGTGCCTATGTTACCTCATATCTCCGCCAATTGTGAACCGTATTTTGAAAAATATCTATTTGCTTTTTACTTATAAAAATACTTAAAATATCTAAAAACTAATTTCAGCATTTTTTGAAATTCGACCCATAAAAGGGTCAAAAAGGACAAAATATATTTTTCAATGTGTTTACACTAATGATGCATTTTCAATTAAGAACGATAAGCTATCTACTTGATTTTTACTTAATAAAATTCTAAATACAAATATCTAAAAAGTAATTTCAGGATTTTTTGAAATTCGACCCCCAACTATCCAAAATGTGAGTGGGGGCAAAAATTAAAAACTCTCTCCTATCTTGATCAAATTTTGTAGAGTTATTCTTTATTACTTTAAGAAACTATTCCTGTAAAAATCAACTATCAAAATTGACTGTATAGGGGCGAAAGAGGGGGGGGGGGGGCCAAAATATAGAAATTTTTAGCTTTTTTGTACATTTACTCTTTAGAAAACTGAGAGTTATTTATTTGAAAATATCTAAAAAATAATTTCAACCTCCCAAAATGTGAGTGGGGGCAAAAAATTAATACTCTCTCCGATATAGATCAAATTTTGTAATGTTAGTTTTTAAGACTAAATAAAATGTATGCTGTAAAAATCAATAGCCAAAATCTGTGCGTGGGGGCGAAAGAGGGGGCAAAATATTACAAATATATATGTGGGATCCAGCCAAGCTAACTTGCCCTGGTCCTACACACCATGACATCAACCACCCTGGTTCCTGCCAACATTCAGCAGAAGTGTGTGAGTGAACCCCTTCCCCAGTGTGTTCTACCAAACCGTAAGACAGCGCATGCTTTGCCTATACCCTTGCCACCCTTACCACATCGAGAGCTGCGACGACCAAGCTGCTCCCGGATTGGCCATATTAACAGATGCGCCGATTGGCTGTTCCAAGGACCTATCGTCTGAAGCCCTAGATGTCAACTCAACGCCTATAAAGATCGTCTCCCAAGTTGAAGACAGTCAGTTACTATTAACCATCCGACAAGAACGATTCATTAAGTATATGTTTACCGAAGATTTAACCAGCAAGTTTCAAGAAGTATTTTTCTACTCAAGATACACGAACATCTCCAGTTTTATTTCTACATTTATAAAGCATTTTGTTATATTATTATTATTGAAAAGCATCTAATAAACCATTATTATTGAAAATACTTGAGTCTTTCTTCACCTGGTTTAAGCCACCTAGAATAATCCCTACGATATATTACAGACCTAATAATCATATGCCGAGACGCCGCCCGCCAGGGCCATCTGCCCAGAGGGCCGAGCTGTAGAGGGCGTGCCTGGAGCAGCTCGTTTAATAGTATAAAAGATAAGCCCAGTATTATTATTACTATTAATATTTATTCATTTATTATTTTAATTTACAAAAAAACTCTTATAACCATCTAACATAAGCGGAAAAAAACAATCTTTTCTGGAGGGCGGCTCTAAATATAGTTATATACAATAAAAATCCTTTAAAAAAAAAGAAGCAAAAAAAATGAATTTTTCAATTTTGAGCTAGATATATATATTTGTGGTATATATAGGAGAGAAATATATCATCTAGAATTTGTATAAAAATTGACTTCTCGTCAAAAAGAGCTTCTCCCTTAATCTTTTACTTTCTTCTCCTTTCCTTTTGTAAAGAATTCTATTTCCCTCTCTTTCTATTCAATTGAATATCATATTCAAGTGAAAAGAGAGAAAAAAAATTGAAGAAACGTTTCCTATTACAAAGAATAAAAGTAATCATTCAATTATTTATTTTCTGGATACTCTTTTATTATTATATTATACATTTTTCTGTTAAATTCCAATGTAGTATATTTATATATTTGTTTCTTTATTTTTCTGTTTGGCATTTGTTTTTTGTTTTTTATTTTAAATCCCACTAATAGTTCATTACAAATATAATATATAACATAATCATTTTTTAGTCATATTGAATTTCTATAACACATCTATTTATTAATGACTAAAAAGTATTAAATAAAAAAGAATATATTTTTTTTTAAATACACTTTCACAGAACCGTACTAAAAAGTAGAAAATAAATTCTAAGATTTATGAGGTATTGTCTTTTACGGTTATAGTTGAATTCACTCAGTTTTAATTTAATGGAAAAGTACTACAATTTTATTATAATTTTTTTAATTTAATTTTACACTTAAACTAATTTTCTTGTATACAACAGGTTATAATTAGCAAAAAAATATAATTAAATTAAATATATTAAATCGAAAAAGAATATTCATAAAATAATTTAATTATTATAATTTTATTCTATACTAATTAAAATTAATTGAATTTTAATTTATTATTATTAACTATTAATAACTAATTTTCTTGTACACAACAGCTTGTAATTAAAAAACAAATATATATTTTTCAATTTCCATAATTTTAAAGTAAAAATAAAAAAAAAGGATTTTTAAAAAATACACTTTTCAATCACAGAACCGTACTAAAAGAAGAAAATAAATTCTAGGATTCCTGAGCTATTGTCTTACGGTTATAGTTGAATTCGCTCAGTTTTAATTTAAATGGTAAGTACAATAATCGCATGATGCTGAAAAATCAAATACATACCTAGAAGTAAAAGTGTTAAGTACAATGATTAGGTTACAAAGAATTTTACTATCGTTTCACACTTTTACTTCTAGAATCGTTTTTGATTTTTCATCGTCGTACGATTATTGTACTTCCCAATTAAATTAAAACTGAGCGAATTCAACTATAACTGTAAAAGACAATACCTCAGAAAACCTAGAATTTATTCTCTGTTTTTTAGCACGGTTCTGTGATTGAAAAGAGTATTTTAAAAATCTTTTTTTATTTTTACTTTAAAAATTATGGGATATGAAATATGTTTTACAAACTGTTGTGTACAAGAAAATTATTTTAAATAAAATTTAAAAAATAGTAATAATAATAAATTAAAATTCCATTAAAAACAATTAAATTCCCTTTAATTTTAATTAGTATAGAATAAAAGTAATAATTCAATTAATTTCTGGATATTCATTTTTTAATTTAATATATTTAATTTAATTATATTTTTTTGCTAATTACAAGCTGTTGTATACAAGAAAATTTATGAAATAATAATAAATTAAAATTCCATTAAAAACAAATAAATTCCCTTTAATTTTAATTAGTATAGAATAAAAAGTAATATTTCAATTAATTTCTCGATATTCTGTTTCAATTTAATATATTTAATTTAATTATATTTTTTTGCTAATTACAAGCTGTTGTATACAAGAAAATTTATGAAATAATAATAAATTAAAATTCCATTAAAAATAAATAAATAAAATTAATTTTAATTAGTATAGAATAAAAGTAATATTTCAATTAATTTCTGGATATTCTGTTTCAATTTAATATATTTAATTTAATTATATTTTTTTTGCTAATTACAAGATTTTGTATACAAGAAAATTAGTTTAAGTAAAATTAAATTAAAAAAATAATTAAATTAAAATTGTAGACTTTTTCATTTAGGCTATTTTTTTCCTCTCTCTCTATTGAATAATAATTTATCGAGAAAGCTTTCCATTCAATAAGAAGAGGAAGCCCAAACAGCAGCTGTCTTTATTTAGGGATTCCGAGGCTTAGTTGGCCATAATTGGCTTCGATTCGGAACCCATGCACCAGCCAAGAGCACCAACTCCCCCTCGCCTCAGGGTGGCTTTATTCACAGTCGAGAATAAATAACTCACTAACAGTGACATTTCGACTCTAGTATTATTGAAAAAAGAAACAACATACCCCCTCAACGCTCTTTTTTAAATAAATGATAATAAAAATAGAAGATTTATTCATTGTATTATCATTTGATTTCATTTATACAAAAACTAAATATTGTTCAAGTTTATATTTTCGAAAGGTCTTGTGGGCTGGTTCTCCAGGACATTTTTAATCGAGAGCTAACATTTCCACAATTATTATAAATATATTTTTTTCTTATCAAACGTTTGAATAATTATTAATAATTACGTTTATTTTTATAAAGAAATGTATTAATTTAATAGAATAAAACAAAAAAATAATAAAGAACTTATTTCAAAATATAAATATTATGGAAATTGAAAAATATATATTTTTTTCTTAATTACAAGCTGTTGTGTACAAGAAAAATTAGTTTAAAGAAAATTCAAAAAATAATAATAAATTAAAATTCCATTAAAAATAATTTAATTAAATTTTTCATTTTATTTTAATTAGTTAATTAGTATAAAATAAAAGTAATAATTCAATTATTTTCTTGATATTTATTTAATGTAATTATAATTATATTTTGTTGTTAATTACAAGCTATTGTATTCAAGAAAATTAGTTTAAATAAAATTAAATTTAAAGGGATAATTAAATTATATATTTACCTAACCAGGTCAAAATATTTGAATAAGATTTTTAATTAAGCTAATTATTAACAAGTATAGTTGAATAAAAATAAATCATGTGGTTGAATCAAAACAAAACAAGTGGTTTATTAACTAAATAATAATTAAAAAAAAAAATACCCCGATAAACTCAGTCTTCCATGACTTTGAATCTAAATTAACGATATGCCTCTTATCTAGAAATACATACAATACTTTTGAGCTTCTAATTTTCTCTTTTTAAATTAAAAAAATACCTAGATCTTTTTTATTTACAGCCACCATGATTAAAAAATACACAAAAGGTTGCAGTATCGAAATTTTATTATTCATTTTTCCAATGGTTTCATTAAGAGTCGGAGTTGGCCATGTTGGCTGCCCTGGTTGCATACCCTCACGATTGCAGGCGCTCCCGTCTATTCACTTGCTGAATTCATAGACAGATTAATCTTTAATTATTTATTATTGAAATTATAGAATAAAGAAAAGATTTTATTTTACACTAAAGAGTCTCGAACCCGGGATTTTCCTGGGTATATTTAAGTTGCTTAGTATTTTTTTGTTTTAGTTAAAAATGTTATATTAATTATAAATTCAAGTAAAAAGGGCAATTTTTATTTGCATTCAGAATTAAATTAAATCAAAATAAAATATAATTTATTTATTTGCCAACGTTTTGACTCGCTTCAGTCATCATCAGAGCATATAGCTGTGCATAATGTCTTGATCTTTAATTGCAATTAAAAATAATATTAATATACACGGAGAGGTTCTTTCGTTTAAAATTTTAAACTCTGAAGAAGGAGGGAATGATAGTTCATTTTATTTTCTTCACTGACCTTTCGAAACCCTGAAGAAGGAGGGAACAAACCTCCGAAACGATGGTTTTGAATAAAAAATATATTTATAATTATCTGTCTTTTTTTTGAAATTTGGACTGCCTCATCAAAATCCATTAAATTCATTTATCAGTCCGTCTCCAAAAACAGAATTAAAACATAGACAGATTATTCGAGATAAGTGAAAGTAGGATGATGTGGTTGAAAATGTAAAATAATTAATCGAGATAAGTGAAAATACTATTATAGTGTGGATAAAAACATAGAATAGGTAATCAGTTAATCGAGTAAGTAAACTTCCCTTAATTGTCTATGACGTAGACTATTACGTCGGAGACTAATCCTAACCCTTGCATTATCGTAATCCTATATGGTATAAAAGTTAAAAGGGACGAGAGAGGCAGGATTCCCAGTTCGAGTTATCATCTCTGCCACTACATACCTACACTGTTAAAATACTTGCCCATGTGATACTAAGAGTGACCCAAAAAGAGCTTAATAATAGTGAGAAATAAAAATAAATTTAATAAATTTAATAATTAATGATAAATTATGAATTACTAACAAATTTAGAATTTAATTTAATAATTAATTTAGTGATTTAATAATTTAATAATTAATTTAGTGATTTAATAATTTAATAATTAATTTAATGATTTAATAATGAATAATTAGTTTAGTGATTTAATAATTTAATAATGACTTAATGAAGTCCATTGTGAGACAAAAATTATTAAAATAATAAAATTTTCACGCAAAATACTTAAAGATATTTCCCTAGAAGAGTTCCATTAAAAAAAATAATAAAGTAAAAAAAGATAAATTGACTTGCTAATGGACCCAAAATTAAGAGAAAAGGAGGCAATAAATTATTATAAATTATTTTATTAAATATTAAATTTAAGGGGGGGGGCAAGTGGATGGCCACATGAGTTTATTTTCATCGAAATCGTTAGAGCCGTTTTCGAGAAACTGATTCTATATAAACAAATATATTAATACAAGAATTGCTTATTTATTATAATAATATAAGTGTGTTTGTCCAGTGCCGTAACTAGACCGGTGCACCCTCACAGAGTCCTGAAAATGTCCTCTATCTTATCTTATCTTACTATATTAAACAAACAATACTTGTATATACATATATATAGAATTGGCTTCTCGAAAACGGCTCTAACGATTTGGATGAAATTCACGGGTTAGGGGGGTTTTGTGTTAGCGATTCGATCTGTCACGATCTCATCTTCAGCTAAGTTGTTTTTGATGGGTTTTTTGTTAATTGAAATAATTATTCACAGGTGGTTGTCTCGATAAAAATTTTAATTATTAATTTTTTTTTTAATTCTAAATTCCACTAATAGATCATTACAAATATTTTTATAAATATATTATAATTTAGGCAATTTAATTGATTAAAAATCGAGTTTTAAATCTCACAAACGTATTTATTCTATATTAGAATTTGGCAATTTAATTGATGAAGTCAAAAATTGTTATTTAATTAAAAAAAATTCTTATACAGTATTTATTTATATACATAATTTGTGGGCCACTACAAGGCTTGAAATGCAAAAACTGGGTGAGGGGACGGGGGCGAGGGTGGAGGTGATAGTGGGGGAGATGTGGGGTGGAGGGTGCAGGAGGTGGGGTCCGGGGGCGAGGGGGGTTCGAGGATTAATATATTTATTTATTTATTTACTAGGTGTGCCTGTTAATAATGTCCCTTTTTTCTAACAGATGGCATTTCGGTATTTTTCCACCAAACTCATCCAAATATTTTTTTGGTTTTATAGTGTTGGTAATCACCTTTCAAACGGCATATAACATATCAACATTCGGTTCATTTGTGTATGAGATATTGGCTTGTAAACATGGCGGATTTTGTGCCGAAAAAGAGCATTTGCGGGAGGTGATGATGCACTATTTTTTAATTAAGAAATCGGCTGCGGAAACGGCTCGTATTCTCGGGGGAGTTTATAGGGACCATGCTCCATCTGAAAAAATCTGCCAACGTTGGTTTGGACGGTTTCGAAGTGGGGATTTTGATGTGAACGACAAGGAGCTGCCTGGACAGCCGAAAAAGTTTGAGGATGCTGACCTGGAGGACTTGCTGGCAGAAGATCCGCGCCAATCGCAAGGAATGCGCTACAGACAACAATTGATCAATTTGAATCATGCATTGATCGAAAAACGGCCGCAATGGGCTCGAAGACATGGACGTGTCATTTCGCTCCACGACAACGCTTCGTCGAACACCGCCAAATCGACGAAAGAAACCATCAAAGCGCTCGAATGGGAGGCCCTACCCCACCCGCCCTACTCTCCAGACCTCGCTCCATCGGATTACCACCTCTTTAGGTCAATGGCACACGGATTGGCTGACCAGCACTTCGCTAATTACGAAGAAGTGGCAAAATGGCTCGAATCTTGGCTCGCCTCGAAAGGGGAGAAATTCTACTGGGAGGGGATACACAATTTGCCGGATCGTTGGTCAAAATGTGTAGAATCCGATGGTGCATACTTTGAATAAACCACTTTTGCCAATTCTGAAAAAATTTGTGTTTTCCTCATGCCGATCTATAAAAGGACATTATTAACCGGCACACCTAGTAAAACAATGCTCTGAGGTGGCTACCTCGTAGAGCAGAAACAGAAAGAATATATACAAATAGTAACATTTAATTGAGGAAACAGGTAACATTTAAATGAGCAAGACTCTCCCAACCCAGTGAGCAACCCAGAGTCAGCACAAGCAGGCCTTTTAACTGAAGCAAAAAGTTACCGAGCATCGCTCGGTGGCCATGTACTGTATATTAAATTAACATTCTTTTATTAAATATTTCGTTGAAATATTATTGTCAAATGAATATTTCTTTAGGATATTAATATCCAAAAGAAAAAGAATAACCGGCTTAACGTTTCTCTCTCTCCCATCTACCCTTTTTTCCGATTTTTTTTTTTTTATTTGAACTTTTCGTCACGTTGCTCTCGCTCGGTGCTTGTCACCTTCGCTTTCAATCATAAAAGACATGAACGAAAATTAAATCGGACAATATTTCAAAAGTATTCTCTAACTGACGTCTATCATTCTTAAAATCATATCGGAGAGATGAAAAAAATAGCGAATATTAAGCTGAAAGTATTAGTAGTAGGTACACATACATACATACATATACAAGGAACTGAAATATATTATTACTTTTCTTAGAGGGTGATTAATTACTTTTATGACAGACACACACACGCCCATTTATATTGCTTAAATAAATTGCCATTTCTCAAGTTAAACATTCCTGTGTACTGTATTTATTAGGGTGGGTCAAAAAAATCCATAATTTTTTTTACAAGTGACACGGAAAAATAGGTTGCTGGACACCTTAAAAAAATTCTTTCTAAATATGAGCTCTTAATTTTAATAAGAAGATCCTCCGCATCGCAGTTTTTTATTTTTTTCTCAGTCCAATAGAAAAAAATTCATACCTCATCATTAATTGATTGTACAGAAAAATGTTTTTAGAGAATTTCGTAGGAAATTTAATGCTCTATAAAAAAGGTATCCTATATTTCTTCCGTAAATCTCACCATTTGAAAGATATTGAAGATTTAAGTTTGATTATTTTAAGACAAATTTCATTTTTGTTTATGAATTTTATAACTCAACAATAAATGGCTATTATAAAATTCGCAATACAAATTTTTGTAGGAAATTAACTGCTCTATAAAAAAGGTGTCTTATGTTTTGGCGATTAAATTAAGCGTTCAAAAGATATTCATCGTCAAACTTTCATGTGTAAAGATTTAAAGAGTTTTTGATTAGAAATTCGAAAAATTTCAATTTAATTTATGAATTTCAAACAAATTTTGAAAATAAAACTCAAATAATACTTATATTAATGACAAAAAATGAAATTTGTATGAAATTCATAAATTAAATTGAAATTTTTAGAATATCTAATCAAAAACTCTTAAAATCTTTACACATGAAAGTTTGATGATGAATATCTTTTGAACGCTTAATTTAATCGCCAAAACATAAGACACCCTTTTTATAGAGCAGTTAATTTCCTATAAAAATTTGTATTGCGAATTTTATAATAGCCATTTATTGTCGAGTTATAAAATTCATAAACAAAAATGAAATTTATCTTAAAATAATCAAACTTAAATCTTCAATATCTTTCAAATGGTGAGGTTTACGGAAAAAATATAAGATACCTTTTTTGTAGAGCATAAAATTTCCTACGAAATTTTTCAAGAACATTTTTCTGTACAATCAATTTATGATGAGATATGAATTTTTTCTATTGGACTGAGAAAAAATAAAAAACTGCGATGCGGAGGATCTTCTTATTAAAATTAAGAGCTCATATTTAGAAAGAACCTTTTTAAGGTGTCCAGCAACCCATTTTTCCGTGTCACTTGTAAAAAAAAATAATGAATTTTTTGACCCACCCTATATTTTCTTTTTACGTATTTTCGATGTTATTATATTAAAAATCGCCATGTTAAATTTATTCTAATTAACATTTACATTTAAAATTGATTTGTTTTTATATGTATATATACCGGGTGAGTTTTTTTTTATCTTGAGAGAGTCTTATAACTCAAAAAATGCATTATATGAAAAAAATTTCAAATAAAAGTTTATTTATATCGAGGGGAAACTAAACTACGCTATTGTTCGTCGATCTAGTTCAAGGTTTCAAGGGTATTTTGATGGCAAGTTATGTTTTTTAAATAGAAAACTATATATTTCATTTCATATTCATAATCTACAAAAAAAAAAAAAAAAACTGAGCAAATTACATATGAACTATTTTTAATACGACATCAAATAAAAAAAAATTCAATTTAAATAAAATTTTAATAAAAGATCAAATTCCATTTGAAATATCAATAAAGCATCATTGATAGAATACAAAATGGATATTTCTGAAGTTCAAGCAATTCAAATTGTGTGTCTAATTAATCAAGGGCTAATTCAACAACAAGTGGCAAGTACATTTGGAATAAGCAATAATTTCAATAATGTATGGTTCCTTGTAAAAAAATTTAAAATGATTTGCTATTTAATAAAGTTTTTATTGGTGAAAGAACTACCTTAAAAGTTTATTCCTCTAAAATTTTGATCTTTGATTAATGACGAAAAGTTAAGTGAAATTCACCTGATTGACGCACACTCTAGTTTTTTGAAAACAATCTCCAACCAATTGACCATTTCTTGAATAGCTTTATTTTATCTGGAATTATTATTTTCCTTCCTCTGCTATCTAATCAAGTAACGGGATTCTTTTCTCTTTGCATTGAAATGCATTTTTATTTCATTTCGAGTCAAATAACCAGCGGGTCAAGTGCCTTAATAATTGTCTTTTCTCTGTGTTGTGTTTTCTGCATTTTTGTTGACTTCTGCATTGTGGAGAATTGTTCAAACCTTCATCAGAGACAAGGTAAACACATTTAAATACAATTTTTTAAATCTTTTGGATAATTTAATGATTCCATAAATAAAAAACACAAAATTATTACTATATTATTTTTTTCGTTAAATTGAAGGGTTGGTTTTGTCACAAATATAATAAAACAATAATTTTAATAACTATTTGTATTATTTAATTGATAACTATTAACAATTAAATAATACAAATAGTTATTAAAATTATTGTTTTATTATATTTGTGACAAAACCAACCCTTCAATTTAACGAAAAATTTAAATCAAGTCACTTAAGTTCTGGAAGAAATTTAATATATTATTTTTGTTAGGGTGAATTCTATTATACAGTATTAACAATATTTTTGACTACCTTAATAAATAGAAACAGATGTAGGTCAGTTTTTGCAACAAAAAAAATTGACATTTGAGATTTTACTGATCTTCACAGAGTAATTATTAAATGATTAATTATCTTATCTTATTTGAATGTAATGGAATGCAGCCCAGAGGTAGTGAGAAAAGAAAAAATTAACACATATCAAATAAGGTGTAATTTATTGGAATTCTTCCTCCTTTCCTTTCAAACCGACGTTTTGGTGGATTTTTCCCTCCTTCTTCAGGGTTTCAAAGGGTCAATGAATGAAACAAATAAAATGTTTCCTTCTTCTCTTTATTTGTTTCATTCATTGACCCTTTGAAACCCTGAAGAGGAGGGAAAATCCTCCGTCCGGTTTGAAAGGAAAGGAGGAAGGATTCTAATAAATTACACTTACTGATATGATTAAATTTTTTCTCTCACTATCGTCAGGCTGTACCATACGTTCAATTATTTCTACCAGTCCGTCTCCCTCCAGAGAAAATTTCGTTGCAAAAAAAAATCTTATCTTATTATATTATTTTATTATATTAAACGAATCGGTTTGTCGAAAACGGCTCTAACGATTTGGATGAAATTCACGGGTTAGGGGTTTTTTATGTGTTGACAAATCGTCTCATCTTCGGCTAAATTGTTTTTGATGGGTTTTTTGTTAATTGAAATAATTATTCACAGGTGGTTTTATTTGAATAAAAATTTATAATCACATTTTTTTCAATTTTCTTTTTCTTTTTAATTAATTGTTTTTTTATTTTAAATTCCACTAATAGATCATTACGAATATTATTATATATTAGAATTTGCCAATTTAATTAATTAAAGGTATTTTTTCTATAAAATAATTTATTAGAATATCAATTTCATTCTCTTAAAAAGTCCAACATTTCGAAGGATCGGCACTCCTTCTTCAGGATTTAAAAGGGTCAACGAGAGAACCTCGGTGTATATTAATATATTATTTTTAATTGCAATTACATTCAAAACTTTGTTGCAAGTGATACGTCTTGATGATGGCTATAGTGGGCCAAAAAATTGGTAAAAATATAAATTAAGTTTTATTTCAATTTTATTTTATTTTGGCTGCGATTAATAATCGACCTTTTTAACTGAATGTAAAATTAACAATAATATTAATATATCAATTTTAACTGAATCAAAAAAATACCGAGCATCGCATCGCTCGGTGTGCCAGGTACTTACTATAGGCCTATATATATATATATATATATCCAATATATATTCCAATTAATTAATTAGTACATTGTTACAGAACAAATATTAACATTTCATTATATTTCGCAATTTTATTTCAATTAATTTTAATTAATTAAATTTATTTTATTTCCATTATTTAATAAATAGAAACGGACGTAGAATAGAACAGTTTTTGCCGCAAAAAAATTGACATTTGAGATTTTACTTATCTTCACAGAGTTATTAAATGATTAATTATAAAGTACCTGGCCATCCAGCGATGCTCGGTAACTTTTTGATTCAAGTTAAAAGCTATATATATATAGTACACGCCCCCTGGACCCCCCCCCCCCCACGAGCCCCACACTCACATTCCGCCCTCCACCTCCACCACCCGGACACTCCCGTTCCTACCCCAACCCCGAAACTCCCCACCTCGTCCACCCTCACTACCACCTCCACCCCTAGCGTAACCTCTGCCCCCACCCCCACCACTATACCTGCCTCCCGCCCCCGCCCCCAGTTTTTACATTTCTATTCTTCTAGTGACCCATAGATTATGTGTATTTAGGCATATAAATAAATACCGTATAATTATTTTTTTTAATTAAATAACAATTTGTCGAGTTTTATAATTAAATAAATTTTCAAATTCTAATATTTAATATTTATGGGATTTAAAACTCGATTTTTAATCAATTAAATATATAATTTTATTAAACCAATTATTTTACATGAATTTATGCATACATTGTTTTTGAGGGGGGGGTCAGATAGGCTAGTCGGTAGCGTATCATCCTGCTAACCAAGTGGACCCGGGTTCGAATCCGACTCGAGGCATTCGGCTAAAATCAGACCCCCGGGTGTAGAGACAAAATTTAAAAATATATAGTATCGTAAATTGGCTTATGACTACAAGGGCCGAAAAGCCAAAAAAAAAAAAAAAAAAAAATTGTTTTTGAGCTTCGACTCCGGAGATTACTTCTCCACCATCGACTGTCCTTGATCATCTTTTAGTCCTTGTTTTTAATAAGAGGAAAAAACTAATTAAATAAAAAAAACCTCTTTTCCGATAATTATTTCAATTCCATTATTCCATCCAATGATCCAATCCCAATCCCAATCAATTTTTTTTTTTTTTTTTTTTTATAAATTTTATTAAACCAATTATTTTACATTAATTAATGTATACCTTGTATTTTAGCTTCGATTTCGGAGATTGCTTCTCCACCATCCAGTGTCATTATTCATCTTCAGTCCGTGTTTTTAATAAGAGGAAAAATCTAATTAGATAAAAAAACCTCTTTTCCGATAATTATTTAATTCCATTATTCCCCAATCAAATCGATTGGATTCTCCTCTCCTCTCTTTCCCCTAATCCCAATCAATTAAATTGCCCAACTTTTAATATATAATATTTATAATGATCTATTAGTGGAATTTAAAATTAAAAAACCAATTAAAAATTAAAAGGAAATTGAATAAAAATGGAAATAAACATTTTTATCGAGACAACCACCTGTGAATAATTATTTCAATTAACAAAAAACCTACCAAAAACAACTTAGCCGAAGATGAGGCCGTGACAGATTGAATTGCCACCCCCCCCCTTAACTAGTGCAATTTCATCCAAATCGTTAGAGCCGTTTTCGAGAACCCGATTGGATATATATAGTATATATATATATATATATATATATAATTTTCGCTCGTTTAATATGATAAGATTAAATTTATTAACTATATTTTTTATTTTCTATTTCTCACCATCATAACATGAGATATTTATTAAGGAAAGAATAAGAGTCTGTCTTTCTGCATGTGTGTGTGTGTGTGTGTTTGTAAACTGTGTAAATATAAAGTGAGAATAAATAAAAGTGTTAAAATGTGTGCTAAACCCACTAGAGCTAGCTCTGTTTTGTCTTGAGGTTGTCTGAGTGTAGTGGGTGGGTGGGTGAGTGTGGGTGGGCATTTGCCCATGTTGCCAAGCCAAGGGGCCAGAGAGAGAGCCAATCCATCCATCCATCCATCCATCCATCCATCCCGATCCCGTCTCTTGTGGAAGGCAAGGCATTGTCAAGTGAAGAGAAGAGGAGGCAGCCAGGATTTCCACTCCAAGGCACACACCAAATGATAAACATTTACTTTGCTTTTAGACATCCGTCCTAGAACTCGAAACTCACTTCGGACATGTGCCAAGGTTTTTGGTTTATCGATTAACTCTTTATCTTTAGGGTAATTGACATAATACCATTATTATAGTGTAAAAATAAGTCGGCTCAACTAAAACAAAACAAGGGATATGTAGTCTATAATTTATATACCTGGAGGCAGCTAAAAGCTTTATTTTAATATTATTTTTAATTTAAAATTCTGATAAAAAGGTCGATGTTTATTTGAGAGCCGTTTTCAAATTAAAAAAAAATACAAATATATATAGTATATTAATTGTTGTCTTTCTTTCAGCTTAATTCAATTATACATATTTCAAATTTGCCGCGCCGCAATTTATTCAATAAATTCTATTTATAAAATACATAGCTATATATAATATATTCAATTATTTCCACACTTATAATAAAGTCTAATTCAAAAATATTCATTTTAGTAAAAGTAAAAGCAAGATTTTTAAAATAGTTCTATGGTATACTGGTAAAGTCTATACCTCTGATGCAAGAGGTCTCAGGTTCTAATCTGACATGCGGCAAATCATTTTTTTATTGAGATTTTCATCTATCAATAATTACTTTAATTAAGAAAAAATCAATTAAGATGAATTTTTGACCTAGCCAGTTTGTTTTCTCATCCTCAAAACTTGTTAATAGATTTAGGGCCGTTTTCAAAATAGAACCAAGATACAAATATATATAAATATATATATAAATAAATATACAATTTTTGCTCGTTTAATATGAGTAGATATTAGGTATACTAGATCCTTCGGCGGGCTCCTTGCTAGTCTCTGGGCTTCCCCCTGGACCTCCCGGCTCCTGAATCTTCTCCCCTCCTTCACTTCCGATCATTCCCCACCCCACCAACCTTATCGCTAAACATAGAAAATACCAAGTCTTTTGACCCCAAAAGAAAAAAATCGCCCATTTTTCGGTAATTTTGAAAAAATGAAAAAACTCTCCCAAAAAACTTGACTTGACTACCAAAATTTACTGTTTTATATTTACCAAGATTGTCTAAGTTTAAAACTGTGCTTTTTTAGTAAAGAAAACACATGTTTTTTTCATAGGAAACAAAAATAAACTTATTCAAAATACTGGCCCTCACTACCTACACATTTTGCCATCTCTCGGGCAATTCTGGCAGATACCACGCTCAAAAAATTCCTTCTTCTTTAGAGGCAAACCACTCATCAAGCCATTTTTTGACGCCTTCGTAAGAATCGAAGTGCTGCTCAGCGAGCGTGTGCCCCATCGAAGAAAAAGATGGTAGTCAGAAGGACCACATACAAATATATATAAATATATATATAAATAAATATACAATTTTTGCTCGTTTAATATGAGTAGATATTAGGTATACTAGATCCTTCGGCGGGCTCCTTTAAGCTAGTCTATGGGCTTCCCCCTGGACCTCCCGGCTCCTGAATCTTCTCCCCTCCTTCACTTCCGATCATTCCCCACCCCACCAACCTTATCGCTAAACATAGATACCAAGTCTTTTGACCCCAAAAGAAAAAAAATCGCCCATTTTTCGGTAATTTTGAAAAAATGAAAAAACTCTCCCAAAAAATAGACTTGACTACCAAAATTTACTGTTTTATATTTACCAGGTGTATAAGTTTAAAAACTGTTCTTTTTACTTTATCCAATGCAAAGCATGGGTAAAGTATTGCAATCGCTGCCTCGGGGCAAGCGTGGCTTCAAAGGGTCCTCAGGTAAAGGCTACGGAACCCATGGACTCAATTAAAGTCACAAATTGTAGTATTCAATTAGGTTGAATTTTAGCACGTGGCGGTTTTGCCAAAAATTACATGGGGTCTCGTCGAGAGGCCAAAAAGTGCGATTTTTTCATTTAGTGCGTGCGTATGGATGGATGTATGGATGTATGGATGTATGTATGTTATCGATTTTTTGGCCCACGATTTTTTCCACACCGTTGCACCGATTGAAATGAAATTGAAAACCTACCATTAGTTTAACAAAATGAAGCGCTGATTAGTTTTTGGTACATATCGGCCCACAAACATTAGTACTTTATTTCAGTACTTTTTTAGTTTTTTCTAAATATCTTGAAAATGACTTAACCAATTTTGATGAAATTTAATATCCTAATTAAGTACCTTGGGGACCACAAAAAAGGTTAAATAAAGTTTTTAGTAAAATTATATTTTAAAGTACTTTACTCTAGAGTTAGATGGTACTTTTTTAATTTTTTAAATTCTTTAAAATTTATTCATTTGAAAGTTTTAATATAGCTCATTTAGCCTTGCTTAAGTAAGAATGGATAGGCTTCTCTCTGTGAAATGCTAAAAATTTGGGAGGAATTTTTATAAGTAACCATAGCAACTGCGTTGTTTTCTTATCCGTTACCTTTGCTGAAGACAGAGAAATCGATTTTAAACCAAAAATAGCGATTGATTCTCATTTAGTACTTGAGGAATAATCATTCTATATTGGATTTTTGACGTTTCGGTTTTTATTAGTAACCATTGCTGAAGACATAGAGAAATCGATTTTAAACCAAAAATAGCGATTGATTCTCATCTAGTACTTGAGAAATAATCATTCTATATTGGATTTTTGACGTTTCGGTTTTTATTAGTAACCATTGCTGAAGACATAGAGAAATCGATTTTAAACCAAAAATAGCGATTGATTCTCATCTAGTACTTGAGGAATAATCATTCTATATTGGATTTTTGACGTTTCGGTTTTTATTAGTAACCATTGCTGAAGACATGGAGGAATCGACTTAAAATCAAAAATAGCGATTGATTCTCATCTAATACTTGAGAAATATCCATTCTATATTGGATTTTTGACGTTTCGGTTTTTATTAGTAACCATTGCTGAAGACATAGAGAAATCGACTTTAAACCAAAAATAGCGATTGATTCTCATCTAGTACTTGAGGAATAATCATTCTATATTGGATTTTTGACGTTTCGGTTTTTATTGGTAACCATTGCTGAAGACATAGAGGAATCGACTTAAAATCAAAAATAGCGATTGATTCTCATCTAGTACTTGAGGAATAACCATTCTATATTGGATTTTTGGCGTTTCGGTTTTTATTGGAAACCATTGCTGAAGACATAGAGAAATCGACTTTAAACCAAAAATAACGATTGATTCTCATCTAATACTTGAGGAATAACCATTCTATATTGGATTTTTGACATTTCGGTTTTTATTAGTAACCATTGCTGAAGACATAGAGAAATCGACTTTAAACCAAAAATAGCGATTGATTCTCATCTAGTACTTGAGGAATAATCATTCTATATTGGATTTTTGACGTTTCGGTTTTTATTAGTAACCATTGCTGAAGACATAGAGAAATCGATTTTAAACCAAAAATAGCGATTGATTCTCATCTAGTACTTGAGAAATAATCATTCTATATTGGATTTTTGACGTTTCGGTTTTTATTAGTAACCATTGCTGAAGACATGGAGGAATCGACTTAAAATCAAAAATAGCGATTGATTCTCATCTAATACTTGAGAAATATCCATTCTATATTGGATTTTTGACGTTTCGGTTTTTATTAGTAACCATTGCTGAAGACATAGAGAAATCGACTTTAAACCAAAAATAGCGATTGATTCTCATCTAGTACTTGAGGAATAATCATTCTATATTGGATTTTTGACGTTTCGGTTTTTATTGGTAACCATTGCTGAAGACATAGAGGAATCGACTTAAAATCAAAAATAGCGATTGATTCTCATCTAGTACTTGAGGAATAACCATTCTATATTGGATTTTTGGCGTTTCGGTTTTTATTGGAAACTATTGCTGAAGACATAGAGAAATCGACTTTAAACCAAAAATAACGATTGATTCTCATCTAATACTTGAGGAATAACCATTCTATATTGGATTTTTGACATTTCGGTTTTTATTGGTAACCATTGCTGAAGACATGGAGGAATCGACTTAAAATAAAAAATAGACATCGATTCTCATCTAATACTTGAGGAATAACAATTCTACATTAGGCTTTTGACGTTTCGATTATTATTGGTAACCATTGCTGAAGACATGGAGGAATCGACATAAAATCAAAAATAACGATCGATTTTTATCTAATACTAGAGGAATAACCTTATTGCATTCCATTTTTGATGTTTTGACCATTAATGGCAACCTCTATTGAAAACGTGGAAGAATCGACTTAAAATCAAAAAGACTAAATTCTTTTTTGGTAAACAACTCAATATGAACTACAAATTGCAAGTGATATCTGATTAATAATAAAGGAACAAACATATTAATATTTCAAATGAATTTGGATAAAGTTTAGCAACGATCCGTTGCAGTTTATTCATTTAGTGCGTGCGTATGGATGGATGTATGGATGTTATCGTTTTTTTGGCCCACGATTTTTTCCACACCGTTGCACCAATTGAAATGAAATTGAAAACCTACCATTAGTTTAACAAAATGAAGCGCTGATTAGTTTTGGTACATATCGGACCACAAACATTAGTACTTTATTTCAGTACTTTTTTAGTTTTTTCTAAATATCTTGAAAATGACTTAACCAATTTTGATGAAATTTAATATCCTAATTAAGTACCTTGGGGACCACAAAAAGGTTAAATAAAGTTTTTAGTAAAATTATATTTTAAAGTACTTTACTCAAGAACATATTAATATTTCAAATGAATTTGGATAAAGTTTAGCAACGATCCGTTGCAGTTTATTTTCTTTTGGAATGTGTTTGGGCGAGTTAGGAGGTAAAAATACTAAAATTCCCCAGCCCTAGCTACCGGGCTTAGGGATGGAAGGGGATGGAAATGTTTTTTTGTTTTTTTGCATATATCTCAAAAACGGTGGGTCGTAGGGAAAAGTTACCCTTAGTAAAATAAAAGCTTATAATATTTACTACAAGATTGATTTAATTTTTCTCTATTCCTTATGGTTTTTTAGATATTCGCCCGCGAATATCGTTTATGCATGAAAAAAATAAAATGTCCTATATTTTTGGTCAAATTTTTGTTTCTATCACCTCAGCCTTTCGTTTTACAGTAAAAGTCCTCAGAAAAGAGGTTGTAGACCATTCAATTTCCTTTACAATGATAATATATATACTTTCATGATTTTATTTTCAAAATCGTCTGGAGTTATATTATTTTATTTTCAAATCGTCTGGAGTTATAGCAATTTAAAAATTTCGATTTATGCATTTTGTTAGAAAACCCAGCAATAGCCCAGTATATTGGGGGGGGGTTTAAGCTTACATTAATTGCGGGAAAATATTTTTTTTTCTAGGATCGTTTGGTATGATGTGGGTATGCCAAATCTAAGTTTGCGACCTCGAAAGTGTGGAGGACAACTTTTTGGTGGCCGAAAAACCTCGAAATTTTCGGACTTTAACCCAAAAACTCGCACTTTTTTCGATTTTATCCCATTTCGACCATGATGGAGCACGTTTTCAACAAAGACCATTCTATACATTTTTAAACTAGATTAAATTTGATACAGTTTAAACAAAGTTGTATCTTAATTGGATAATGGTAACTCCGTGCCGGAATTAGGTTGAAGTTTTGAAAAACTTCAATTTTTTGCAAATAATCTCACTTTCTCCTTGAGAAAATGAAAAGCACTGATCTTAGAAACTTGATTTCTATCTCATTCTCTATGAAATTTTATTGACTTAAACGTTTATTTACACCACTTTTTTGATAAAACTCTTAGATTTATAGATATCCAGAATTTCCCGGACTGGAAATGATCCATTTTTTCAAAAAATCTCAGTTTTTCATTCATAAAATGCAAACCACTCATCATAGAAACTTGATTTCTGTCTCATTCTCTAGGGGATTTTGTTAACTTACCATTATTCAATTATGATGCAACTTTATTTAAATTGTAGTAAATTTAATCTAGTTTAAAAATGTATAGAATGGTCTTTGTCGAAAACGTGCTCAATCATGGTCGAAATGGGAAAAAATCGAAGAGTGCGAATTTTTAAATTGCTATAACTCCAGACGATTTGAAAATAAAATCATAAAAGTATATATCATTTTAAAGGAAATTGAATGGTCTACAACTTCTTTACTGAGGATTTTTACTGAAACGAAAGGCTGAGTTGATAGAGACAAAAATTTGACGAAAAATATAGGACATTTTATTTTTTTCATGCATAAACGATATTTGCGGGCAAATATCTCAAAAACGATAAGAAATAGAGAAAAATTAAATAGAAGCAATCTTGTAGTAAATATTATAAGCTTTTTTTGGTTCTAACTTTTTCCCTAAGACCCACCGTTTTTTAGATATATGCAAAAAACCAAAAGAAGAAACATTTCTACCCCCTTCTACCCATAACCCCGGTAGCTAGGACTGCGGACTTTTAGTATTATTTTTACCTCCTAACTAGCCCAAACACATTCCATAAGAAAAAAATTCTCTCCTCTAAAATTTTTTCTATAACACATTCGTTGACTGGACTATATAAGATTTGTTAGAGACAAAAAATACTCTATTTATTTTGATATTAACCTTCATAACCTCCCATCTACTAAAAAAATTTAAAAAAATTTTGTACTATCAAAAAAAGTATTTATTCCCTATGGTTTTTTTTAGCCACTTTTACATTTCGAAAATATTTTAAAATTCTATAAATATAAAATTTTTATTAATTGAAGAAAATAATTAATTTAGAGAAACTAGAAACAAGCTAAAGAAAAATTATTATGCTTCTACAAACGAGAGAGAGAGAGAGAGAGAGAGAGAAAATAAATAAATATTTGAAGAATTAGAAAAAATACATTTTTTTCTTGATCATGAATAGGTGTTGATTTTCTTTGTTTGCAAAAATAATAACACAGTTATATTTTTTTCATTTATTTTATTTTATTGTTATATCAAGGGACGTTTCGACATATACATTCATGTCATCATCAGCCTAAAAATAAAAACCATCCTTTCATTATTTCCAATATCTATAATTTTATAAACAAATGAACACATCACATCTTTTTTACATTATTTACATTCTTTCTTACATCAAAAAAAGCATCAAACATACCTTGAACAATCTTAAATTTATTTGATCCAATCAAATCACATTCTGATTCATCTGAATACATATCACAATTATTTCCTTTTTCTATTTTTACTATTTACTGATCTATACGATAACACAAAGAACTCCAATTTTCAACACACAAAGCACCAGTGAATACACATCCCGAAACATTAAATCCCCTAAAATGTATTGCCAACCCAAAAACCTTCCAGTATCCCCCTAATATTCTAAAATTTAATCAAAAAACATTAAAATGTCCTTCTGTCCACACACGGAAAAAATAAAAAATCCATCACAATACTAATTTCTTTCGCTGATCTTATTCAATATTCCAGAATAATATCTGCTATTATTTTCTGTATCTACCTTGAAGTTCACAGTTCTTTCTAGATTTTTTCTTATAGATATAGATTCAAAGAATTTTCTTTTGAAAGTATTACTTTCAGCGTATAAAATTTTTGCGTCGTCAAATTTAAAATTATGAACCTTATCTACTGCATGTATGGCTAACGCCGACACAAGATTTCCATGTATTACAGACTTCTCATGTTCTATCAATCTTGTCTTCAATTTTCTTTTGGTTTCACCAATATATATTTTTTCGCAGTCCTTACACTCTATCCTATATACCACGTTATTTCTTTCATTCTTTTCTATGGTAGATGATTTTGTAAAAGTGATGGTGAGTCATAGCAACATAATATTTTACATGGTTTATATGGATGACAGTCTCGCATATGTACCTGAACAAAGAGTAGATGAATTTCTACAGTATTTTAACACATATAATAAAAAAATAAATTTTACAGTAGAGAAAGAAAAGGACAATGAGATCTGTTTCTTGGACATTAAAATAGTGAAGAGAAGGAATGGATTGTTGACCGACATATATGAGAAGAAAACAAAGTCTCTCAGAATGTTAAATTATAATTCAGATAATCCAATGGCACATAAGATCAATACCATTTACAATGAAATAGACAGAATACACAAAATATGCCACCCAAGTTATATAAGAAAGAACATGGAAAAACTAAAAAGTAAAGCTACAAATAATGGTTATCCGGATGATTTTTGTGAATATGTGGAAAATATATATTATAAAAAAAGACAAAAAAGGATTAACGCTGATTCTAGAACTGATCAGGTAAATTATAAACACTCTATTATATATATACCATATATATCAGATAAAATAAAAAATGTTTTTAAAAAACACAATATTAAAATAGGTTTTAAATGTAATAAGCCATTAAAACAATTTTATAACAACAAAGACAAGCTAGAAAAGAATGAAAGAAATAATGTGGTATATAGGATAGAGTGTAAGGACTGCGAAAAAATATATATTGGTGAAACCAAAAGAAAATTGAAGACAAGATTGATAGAACATGAGAAGTCTGTAATACATGGAAATCTTGTGTCGGCGTTAGCCATACATGCAGTAGATAAGGTTCATAATTTTAAATTTGACGACGCAAAAATTTTATACGCTGAAAGTAATACTTTCAAAAGAAAATTCTTTGAATCTATATCTATAAGAAAAAATCTAGAAAGAACTGTGAACTTCAAGGTAGATACAGAAAATAATAGCAGATATTATTCTGGAATATTGAATAAGATCGGCGAAAGAAATTAGTATTGTGATGGATTTTTTATTTTTTCCGTGTGTGGACAGAAGGACATTTTAATGTTTTTTGATTAAATTTTAGAATATTAGGGGGATACTGGAAGGTTTTTGGGTTGGCAATACATTTTAGGGGATTTAATGTTTCGGGATGTGTATTCACTGGTGCTTTGTGTGTTGAAAATTGGAGTTCTTTGTGTTATCGTATAGATCAGTAAATAGTAAAAATAGAAAAAGGAAATAATTGTGATATGTATTCAGATGAATCAGAATGTGATTTGATTGGATCAAATAAATTTAAGATTGTTCAAGGTATGTTTGATGCTTTTTTTGATGTAAGAAAGAATGTAAATAATGTAAAAAAGATGTGATGTGTTCATTTGTTTATAAAATTATAGATATTGGAAATAATGAAAGGATGGTTTTATTTTTAGGCTGATGATGACATGAATGTATATGTCGAAACGTCCCTTGATATAACAATAAAATAAAATAAATGAAAAAAATATAACTGTGTTATTATTTTTTGCAAACAAAGAAAATCAACACCTATTCTAAAAGAGAATTAAGATCCTCGAAAAATAAATAAATAAATTAATATAAATAAAATTCTCAGATCCAATCTTAAAAATTAATGTATAGGATTGCAGGAAAATGGGGTCGCCAACTCCCTACGACATAATAAAGTTTTCGTGAGAATATAATTTAAATCGCAGTAAACTGCAACGGATAGTTGCTAGACGTTATCTATTGTCGTTTGAAAATCCATGCTTCGCTAGAGATAAAGTAGTCAAAAATTATAGTGAATATAGATCTCAAAATTGAGTATGTTGGCTACATCTCAATTATTCAATCTATTATATCTCAATAGTTAGTTTTATCAAATTATCTTTTATTTGGTAAAATATTAAGCATTTTATTCTGAATAAAATGACACCTTAATTTTGAAAATCGGTTTACAATTAACCGAGTTATGATGTTTTTTATTTTCATTATTATAGGTTAGTCATAGTTAATTGGATGAGATGAAATCGGCAATCATCGAATTTTGAATATTTGAATTTAAACTTAATTCATTTTCCAATGCTGCCATCTTACATCGATTTGTTCAAATCGCTTGAAAATTCAAACAATCGGTGTTTGGAATCGTGTACCATCTTTTTTTCATTTACTTAAGAAAAACTAACCATTACTAAAACCACCATAACTCGAATAATAATTAACCAACTTGCAAAAATAAGGTGTCATTTTGTTTATAAATAAATTATTAAAATTTTATTAAATATAGGATAATTTAAAAAAGTAACAATTATTGATAAATAAAGAATTAAAAATTGACAGGGCCGCCATTTTAAAAATTTAAGCCTGTATCAGTGTAATTTTTTCTTTATTAGCGACAATTGAAGATGTGCCTACTTGAAATTACTGAAAAAGATTGTGGGATATACATATCAGATGAAAGAAACAAGGAAAGTTCGACATTTTTTATTAATTTTCATCATCATTGAGTATACAGTCCTAAGACTGGTTTAGCGCAACAATCCGCCTCCACTCGGCTGTCCCCTGCCAGCTGTTTGACCTCTCTAAATGTCTCGCATCCCATATCCCCAGTTATTTGGTTGAAATATTCTAATCTGGTTCTTCCCCTTCCCCTTTTCTTTCCCACCTCCCCCTCCAAGATATCCCTAAGCAGTCCCCCATGTCTCAGTGTGTGCCCCATCATCTGACCTCTTCTCTTCTTCAGACTCTTCCACAAGGTTCTTCTTTCTCCGATTCTTCCAAGAACTTCTTCAATTGAAAGTTTTTGCCGAGAGTAGCAGAATTTTTATATATTGAAGGAGACAATAAAAGAGTGTGTCCTGTCTTCTGCTGGAATTATAAATTTTATTTATTTATAACGAGACTATAGTTTCGAGGGCTTTGCTCCTCTTCATCAGTCTAGCAAACCATTGTAATAGACTGATGAAGAGGGCAAAGCCCTCGAAACTATAGTCTCGTTATAAATAAATAAAATTTATAATTCCAGCAGAAGACACTCTTTATTGTCTCCTTCAAGAACTTCTTCATTTGTAATTTTATCCATCCATTTGATATTCATCATTCTTCTGTAGCACCACATTTCGAAAGCCTCTAATCTCTTTCTCTCTTCTTCTCTAGTTGTCCAGGTTTCACACCCGTACATGGCTATGCTCCATACATATGTCTTCAATAGCAACTTCCTGTTTTCTAAGCTGATTGAGGAGGAGCATAGTAGTTTTTGTTTTGAATTAAACCCCATTTTTGCTTGGGCAATTCTTGATTTAATTTCGTTTTCGCTCCTCCCATCCCATGTTATTTTACTTCCTAAGTAGCGGAATTCCTTAACTCCTTCTAGGTTTTCTTGGTTAATTTTGATGCATTCCTGTCTCGTTTGTTCTTTTTTTGTACATACTAGGACCTTGGTTGTATTCTTGTTTATTTTCATTTTGATTTCTTCTATTAGGATTTGGTTAATTCCATTCAGGGCGTCTTCTAATTCTTTTTTATTGCTTCCTAGAAGGGCAATGTCATCGGCAAATCTTAACATAGCGATCTTTTGACCTTGGATTTCGATACCTGTATCAATTTTGTCTTTGAATTCTTTAATCGCTTCTTCTATGTATAAGTTGAAAATCATGGGTGACAGCACACATCCTTGTCTTACACCTTTTTTAATTTTGGCTTCTCTTTGCTCATCTCCAATATTTATTAATTGCCATCTGGTTTTGATATAGATTGTAGATTAGTCTTCTCTCCCTGAATTTTATTCCCGCCTGTTTTAAGATTTTAAACATAATTTCCCAATTGACGTTATCAAATGCTTTTTCTAGGTCTATGAATCCGATGTAGACAGATTCTTCCCTGATAAAAGCCCTTTCTATTATTAGTCTAAGGAGAGAATTGCTTCTCGGGTGCCTCTGTTTCTTCTAAAGCCCAACTGGTCTTCCCCCATATTTTCTTCTTCAACTCTTTGTTCTATTCTTCTTTGGATTATTTTGGTTAGGATTTTGGAGGCATGTGAGGTTAAGCTAATGGTCCTGAAATTTTCACATTTATCCGCGCTTCTCTTTTTGGGAAGTGTGACTATTTTGTTTTTTTGGAAATCTTTTTGGTTCCCAATTTATAGATTTTGCTAATTAGTTCAAAAAGTTTGTCACGTGCCTTTTCTCCATAGTTCTTTAAGATTTCAGCTTGTATATTGTCTATTCCGGGTGCTCTTATTATTTTTTAGTTCCTTCAAAGCTGTCTCGAATTCTGACATGTCTATGGGGTCTCCTAATTCGTTTTCGTCCATTAATTTTAATCCGCAAATTTGAAAATTAATTGAAAAGAACGCTTTTTTTGTTATACCTTGTTATTTGTCGCCTTTAAGCATTATAAGTATTAAATAAAATAAGCCTTATATTCATTTTAAAAATGTACTAATTAAAATTGTTTGATTTAATTTTTATTAAACTTAAAAATTAATTAGCTACTCTTAAAAAAGTACAAATTTAAAATTCAGGTGACATAATATTAAATTAAAATAAGATTGAAGTAGATTTTGGAGACGGGCTGATAAGTGAATTGAGTGGATATTGATGAGGCATTCAGGGTTTTGAAGAAGGAGGGAATATGCCACCGAAACCTAGGTTTTTTAATAAAAAAGATACTTTAAATTATCTCTCTTTTTTTTTTAATTTTGGAATGCGTCATCAATATTCACTTAATTTAAAATATTGCTCAAAAATTTGACCAACGATTTAGTGAGGGAAATTTATATATAATCCAGACACCCTCATTACGAAACACTTTTGTTTTTTAACTTTTTAAAATGTAATTTAATTTAATGTGATTAATCAATTTGCCTTAATTTTTATATAAGATGAAAAATATTAGATTATTACATCAAAATATTAGATCAAAATCCACCATTTAATGGAGAACTTTTTTCAATCTCGTTCCGTTTATTTATTATAAATTTTGCAATTACTCATTGCAATTCAAACCCCCTATATACTGAGCTATTGTGGGGTTTTCTAAGAAAATGTATAAATCGACCTGAAATTTTTAATTCTGTACTTTCCTGAAGATGAGCTTACAGCTCGAAATATATATTATATTGAAAAAATTTTTACATCTTTTTAATTTTTTAATATTAATGTGAAACATGTGACCAAGAATCCTTAACTCATAATAAATGAATATTACATGTAATATTTATTTACTCTTATCTTTACGTATAAGTGGTGACAAAAGGCATTAAAAATTGCATCGCTTTTTCGCTTACGCTTGGATACTCCTTTTGACAGCGCAACCAATAATTAATTAGTGGTACAGTTTCAAACACTTTTTTTATTTCAGATCGGTGTCGCATGAAATTTCAATTAAATTATCAACTTCTTGTTCACTAAGATTAAACATTTCTTCCTTTTCAATTTCGACAGAATAAAAATAATTTTTATAAAAAAAATAAAACCGACTTCAAAAAAATTAAATGCAACAAATAAAATAATAAGAACTCAAAAATAAAATAAAATACACTAAAAGGTTTAAAATAATTATCTAATTTAGTTACAACTAAACGATGAAATATTTACATGAAATCTCTTTTTGAAGTCGGTGCCAAACATGTACATTTTATGAATCAAACTCGACGGATTTTATTTAGTACGATTGGCGGGTACGCTCGCTTATATAGTTTGTTTAGCACCGACTTCAAAAAGTGATTTCATGTAAATATTTCATCGTTTATTGTAACTAAATAAGATAATTATTTTATACCTTTTAGTGCATTTTATATTATTTTTGAGTTATTATTATTTTATTTGTTGCATTTAATTTTTTCGAAGTAGGTTTTATTTTTTTTTATAAAAATTATTTTTATTTTCTCTTTTTAGTGATGTTATTAATAGTGACTTAATATAATACCTTGCATGCATCTCGTAAGAGAAAGCGTCGGGCGAATGAATCAGAAAATGATAATAAAATTCAATTCATAAATAGAGAAATTCTCTTAAAACGTTTGTGAGTTTTAAATGAACGTTTTAAGGTTGATTTTTTTATAAAAGATTTTATTTATTATAATTTCGATTATTTGCTCATAAGAATTGGAAATTTACGTAAATTAGTCATTGATCATATCATCAGAACTTGACCAAATTAATATGGGACCACTCCCTAAGGTACCTTCTTTCCAATATAACAAGAATCATCGAAATCGGTTCATAAACAAAGAAGTTATGCATGAACAAACATAGCAAAAAAGATCAAATACAAATGAAAAAAAACGGGACCAATCGGAAACTAGACTGAACCCAATGCAAAGAAATCATCAAAATCGGTTCACAATTGGCGAAGATATTAAGTAGGTAACATAGACACAAAAAAAATCACTCGAATTGAGAACCTCCTCTTTTTTTGAAGTCGGTTAAAAAAAATCTTTAATCCACATATTATTTGAACGAATATCTGGAAAGTAGTCTTTAAAACTATTTATTAGCTCCGAAAGATGTTCTTGAATTGAAACTGATAGTGTTTCTATAGATCTAAATCTCTTTCATCATAGTTTGCATGGGTTTTAATAAATTTATGTAATGTTTCAAAAGGTTTAAGATTTTTTTCTCGACCCGGCAAAATTTATCTACGACCCGGTGCCGGGTCACGACCCACACTTTGGGAAACGCTGATATAAGGCTTTATTGTAGACCGAAACTCCAAGAATTCGGTCAATTTTTTTTTTTATCAAAATAGTTTGAGTTTTTTTGAGATATTTTGAAAAAACGAAGCAAAAAATCACTTTTTTATGCACTATTAGAATATTTGACCATACCATGTATGGTAAAGTAAAAAGGTAAGAGATGGGACATGGAATCGAGGGATCTAGTTAAGGCTATATTTTCATCCTATTAGTCTGAAAGCTAGTCTCTGATTATATCAGAAAGGATATTTATAATAAAATAAAAGTATCTTCAATCAATAACTTGTTAAGTAAATATAATTTATTCTACAATATACATTTTGTCATCTTAGTATTATTTCCACTTGTGATAGATAGACACTACGGTCAGGAGTAAAAGTTCCATTCTTAATACCAAACATTTATTTCAGAAAAATGTATTATTTTAATTCAATGAATAAAATAGTTAAATAATTTTACATAAAACATAAAAAATAATTTACAATTAAATATTATAATAAAATCACTTTGCATTATTACTTAAAACCTAGCTAATATTATTTTTACACTATATATATATATATATATATTTTTTTTATAAATAATAATTAAAAAAATATAAAGCTTTTAATTATCAATGGAGCAGCGTATTAAAAGAATTTATTTATTTATTATTTTTGGTATATTTAGTATTATTATTAGTTTGATACGTCAGATGAAGAAAAATTGTCGGTGTTTGAAGTTATTATCGTTGAATAAAGTCCAGTTATGGGATCTATTTCACCAACTATGTTCATAGAATGCATTCCATCTAAAACCTGAAAAGATATTTAATTTAAAATATTGAAAAATATCAACAAAAAAAAACATGAAATTTATATAAATTAAACTACACAACTACTACCTATATAGGTATATATTTTACTATAATAATAGTGATGCAAGATGAAGATGGACCGAGAAGGTAAGGCCTCTGTAGTCCGGGGAGGACTCTTATATCGTGAAAAGAAGAAATTTCAGGGATTGGATCAGAGTATGGATGCCTGTCTTGAAATGTAGCCGGACGAGGGAAGCGAGTTCCAGTCAGTAGAACTTATAGGGATTATCGAATTGGCGAATGCGAGGCGATTGTTCGCTTAGTCTCTAATTTAATCGCCAAGAGGGTTTGAATGTTTAAAAATCCTTTATTTTGCTCAAATGAGACTTTGGAAGGGATTATTGATTTTATCTCAGTCAGAATAAACGTCATGGTAGTATATATACAGGGTGTTTCACAGAACCCGTTCATTAAAAGTTTTCATGGAAGGAGTTGAAAGAAAATGTTGAACTTTGACATATTTATATTTTGGAATATGCTCTTTTTAAATAAATTATTATCAACCTTTGGACACTTTCTGCTTTGCCGCAATCGCTATTAACTTTCTTATTTTCTATGGAACCCCCCAAATATTTTTGCATCATTAGATTAAGTGTTAAAAACTAAGATGATTTTGTATAATGCACTTGATGTCTAAAATTTATAATTTCTGAGTTATTTTAGATAGTTTGTAAAATCTACCAATTTAGCGTTCAACTTTAAAAATTAATAATAATTAAACTATTGTTTGTAGAATTAATTTGATCAATCAGAACTCTTAATTAGACATTAAAGAATCTTACTTAATCATAAAAATTCAAATTTTATATCCAGGATGACCATAATAATCGTTTATTTCTGAAAATCAAAAAGTTGTTAATACTCAATTTTTTCAAATGGAACATGGCATAAATTTTAGTATTTTTGAATTCTACATAAAAATCCAATAGGAGTTTATTTAATATTCCCTATACCTAAAATGAATAGTTTATTAAATAAAAAATATTATAAATTTCACACGCCCAGATCTTAATTATTTATACATTATGGACGAGTGAAATTTAAAATATTTTTTATTTAAAAAACTATTCATTTTAGGTATAGAAAATATTTAATAAACTCCTATTGGATTTTTATGTAGAATTCAAAAATACTAAAATTTATGCCATGTTCTATTTGAAAAAATTGAGTATTAACAGCTTTTTGATTTTCAGAAATAAACGATTATTATGGTCATCCTGAATATAAAATTTGAATTTTTATGATTAAGTAAGATTCTTTACAAAGAACAAACGAGACAGGAATGCATCAAAATTAACCAAGAAAACCTAGAAGGAGTTAAGGAATTCCGCTACCTAGGAAGTAAAATAACATGGGATGGGAGGAGCAAAAACGAAATTAAATCAAGAATTGCCCAAGCAAAAATGGGGTTTAATACAAAACAAAAACTACTATGCTCCTCCTCAATCAGCTTAGCAAACAGGAAGTTGCTATTGAAGACATATGTATGGAGCATAGCCATGTACGGGTGTGAAACCTGGACAATTAGAGAAGAGGAGAGAAAGAGATTAGAGGCTTTCGAAATGTGGTGCTACAGAAGAATGATGAATATCAAATGGATGGATAAAATTACAAATGAAGAAGTTCTTGGAAGAATCGGAGAAAGAAGAACCTTGTGGAAGAGTCTGAAGAAAGAGAAGAGGTCAGATGATGGGGCACACACTGAGACATGGGGGACTGCTTAGGGATATCTTGGAGGGGTGAGGTGGGAAAGAAAAGGGGAAGGGGAAGAACCAGATTAGAATATTTCAACCAAATAATTGGGGATATGGGATGCCAGACATTTAGAGAGGTTAAACAGCTGGCGGGGGACAGAGTCAGTGGAGACGGATTGTTGCATCAAACCAGTCTTAGGACTGTATACTCAATGATGATGAAGATTCTTTAATCTCTAAAAGAGCTCTAATTGATCATATTAATTCTACAAACATTAGTTTAATTATTATTAATTTTTAAAGATGAACGCTAAATTGGTATATTTTACAAACTATCTAAAATAACTTAGAAATTATAAATTTTAGACATCAAGTGTATTAAACAAAATCATCTTAGTTTTTAACACTTATTCTAATGATGCTTAAATATTTGGGGAGTTCCATTGAAAATAAGAAAGTTGATTAAGATTGCGGCAAAGCAGAAAGTGTCCATAAGTTGTTAATTATTTATTTAAAAAGAGCATATTCCAAAACATAAATATGTCAAAGTTCAAAATTTTCTCTCAACTCTTTCCATGAAAACTTTTAATGAACGAGTTCTGTGGAACACCCTGTATATGAGGCTATGAGCACAATAGTGGACTAACTCACAAAATTATAATTTTGGTTTATATACTGAAATTAATAACTAATATTGTTACCGACCAACTGAAAAGTGGACCAAACCAGTTTTTACTGCGCCATAGCCTCATATATAAAAGGGAAAGGCCAGAGACAGTTCTACGATGAGCCATATATTTATAGAATATGTAGCATATATGTATATAGAAAAAAGATGTAATAAGATGGTGTACAAATTACTAATTCAATTATCTGTGATTCACTATAAATTATAATATATAATTTGATAAATTCGATGATAAATTTTTCAAATAACAGTTGTAATGTTTTTTAATAAATATAATGCATATACAATTGGATGTTGATGAAAGCAGTCCACGGTGGTTGTAAAAAATAAGACTATAGAGGTTTTATTATTTTACATTTATTTGTTACAACCACCGTGGACTGCTTTCATCAACATCCAATTGCATATTTATACCAGTCCGTCTCCTAAAGAAAATCTCTATCAAATAATGCATATATATTTTCATAAATATATTAAATATATAAAGCATTATAATCTTTGGTGGGTTTTTTTTTGAGAGGCCTGGGGGGGGGGGTTAGCAATTTATATGTTGAATTTCTAACCAATGATTAATTGAAAAGATTTATGTTATAAAATTCTTCCAGAACTTAAGTAACTTAATTTTTAAATTATTTTTAAATTGAAAGGTTTTTTTAGTCACAAACTAATAAAAGACAATAATTTTATTTAATTATTATTATTTATTTTATTAATTCACTATACAGTTTCGGTCTTTTTTTAGTACTACTAAGATGGTCAACCAGTGGTGGCCGAAACTCTTTAGCGAATTAAAAAAATAAATAATAATTAAATAAAATTATTGTCTTTTATTAGTTTATGACTAAAAAAACCTTTCCAATTTAAAAATAATGAAAAGATTTAGTTTGCCGAGAGTAGCAGAGTTGATGATTCATAAGGAAAAATCAATGAGGTTGTCTTCTGCTTGATGCATATAAATATATATCTATATATAATGTATGTAGGTATATACCTATATACTCTTCAAACGTTTATTAAAAGTTCAAACTTTTCGGGAGAATTTCTCCATTTATCATTGGAATTTAATTTCAAAAAATAAAAATAAAAATGAGAAATTCTCTCGAAACGTTTGGAGTTTTTAATAAACGTTTGTAGAGTGTTTTTTTTATAAGAGATTTGTATTTAATTATATTATTAAAAAACAAAAACAAAAAAAAAACAATCTATAGCTTATTTTCTATATATATACTTTATTTGCTAGACTATAGTTTCGAAGGTTTGACTTTCATTATCAGTGTTTTTTATTAGAAATATTCTATCTCAAAGAGAAACAAAGAGGTTGTCCTCTGCTTGATGCAAATAAATATTATATTATTATATACACACATATATCGAAATTATATATCTGTATATATATTATTTATTTGTTTGAGACTATAGTTTCGAAGACTTGGTATTCATCATCAGTCATGTTTAATTATAAATATTATTTTTCATGGGGTCAATACCGTATGGATATTGAAAATTTTCGATCTTTACTTAGCTGGGAGCCAGTTAAAATTAAGATCAACTTCCAGGTCACATTCATATTTTAAAATGAGCCAAGTAAAGCGAAAATTTTCAATATCCATACGGTATTGACCCCATGAAATAATATTTATAATTAAAAATGACTGATGATGAAGACCAAGCCTTCGAAACTATAGTCTCAAACAAATAAATAATATATATACAGATATATAATATGTGTGTATGTTTATTTGCATCAAGCAGAGGACAACCTCTTTGTTTCTCTTTGTGAATCAACAACTCTGCTACTCTCGGCAAAACAAAAACTTTTCAATTAAATATTCTATCTGTTATTTCTCATGGGTTAAAATACCTGATTGTATGTAGGTAAATTAGTTTTGTTATAATAGTAAGCTGGTCACTATACAAACGAATGCCAATTCGTATTTATTTATTTGCATCAAGCAAATGACAACCTCATTGATTTCTCCTTAGAATAGAAGCAAATAGAGAAGATGTGTAATATAATAGGAATAGATTGGCTCTACTTCCCTTGATTTATATTTGCTACAATGTAAAATTATCGAGAATTTTTGATTGAATTTTCCTTTTATGAATGATTCATTTATAAATCATAAGTGTCCTATATTCGATTCAATCGCAGGTGATTTTTGTCAGATATTAAGTAATAATAATATCCGAATTTATATATTTCTGTGTAAGAAATAATGAATTTAAATCGTTTTCTAATTAATATATTAAAGAATAATTAATACATTAAAGAGAATTGTTTTTGATCGCGTTTTTAAACAAGATAATATATCGCTAGACTACTGCTGGTTGAGGCTATTGGAGTCTGCTGAATCTTAAGTCTGGACCAAGAGAGAATGAAAAAGATGTGATCCATCTAGCTATGATCCAGCATCATTTCGCGATTAGCCCGCATAACGCTTTTATACCAAACACTGATATGGATCACCAAAAAGATTTATAATCTGAGATGTTATATATTCAATCCCCCATATATAACATCTCAGATAACATATCCATTTGGTGATCCATATCAGTGTTTGGTATAAAAAGCGTTATACAGGCTAATCGCGAAATGATGCTGGATCATAGCTAGATGGATCACATCTTTTTCATTCTCTCTTGGTCCAGACTTAAGATTCAGCAGACTCCAATAGCCTCAACCAGCAGTAGTCTAGCGATATATTATCTTGTTTAAAAACGCGATCAAAAACAATTCTCTTGAATGTATTAATTATTCTTTAATATATTAATTAGAAAACGATTTATTTCAATTTTACTGGAGAGCTGACATATTGGTGATGAATGGCTTTCAATGATGAAGAAGTGCTCATAATGCCTTCGAAATATATGGATTTAGCAATTAAAATTTCATAATTTTTACTGATTCAAATTTTAATTCTTTCTAGAATCTTACAACATACAAGTGTTGACATCAATGTTGTAAGTGAAAAATGTTAAAGATTGTATTTTTATAGGCTGATAAATGGTATAAGTGATGGCAAAATGTCCTGAAATTAATGAGAATTGATAAAATAAATAATACATTAATATATATTGCATTATATTTATTAAAAGAGCATTACAACCGTTTTCTATAAGAAAAATGTTGCTTCAATTTTATTAAAATAAATTTAAAAATTTAATAAATAATAATAAAACTAAAGATTTGAGCATCTTTTTTTTTAAAATAGGTGGAATGTTTTTCAAAAAATCAGCTCGGGTCAATTAAACCAATGTATATTAAAAGAGAAGAATTTCATTTTTAGGTAAAATTCCAAGATTTTAGTAGAAATATTTTTAAATTGCGATTTCAGGAGGGATTGATCCCTTCAGGAGTCGATAAATAATAATATTTAGAAATAATTGATTGATCGTATAATTCTTTTATAAAACAATCCAGAAATGTTTATTAGAAATCCAAACGTTTCGGGAGAAACTCTCCCTTTATCAATTCAATCAGAACATAAAATTCCATATGTACCACGCTAGTTAACCAGTCAACTAGCCTTTGGACTTTTCTAACACCAAATGTAGAAAAAAGGATTAATTTGAGAAATAAACGAAATTTTAATCAACAAAAATTCAATTAAAGTAGTTCTTTCGCGACAATCCACGCAAAAAGTTTTAGCCTCGTAACCACTCTATAAATATGAATGATGCTCAAATTTTAGGTTATGTTTCTTTAACGTGACTGTACTTTTTACACTACTATATTCTCTTTATGAATGGATCATTTCCAAGCAATTGATATTATATCCCCTCCACTAAAAATAATCGCTCATATATGTTTGTTTTTTTGTTTTTTATCAAAACTACGTGGTAAATAATTTCAATTTTTTTTTAAGTTACTCCGAATATATTATTCTAACAAATATTAGTTTCAAGAACAATCTACCATTTGTTAAAAATCTCATTTTTAATTGCAATTATTTCATCTTTGGTGTGGTAAATCGTCTTATATTTTAACAGTGAGTTTATTATGCTTTTAATGCCTTATATTCCAAGTTTCGAAGACTTCTTGAATTTTTGCATTTGTGAAAGAACTACCTTAACAAATGGTCAGTATATATGGATTGTTTTTCCAAGATTTATCAAAAATATTAGAAGAAATTTTCTCTTCGGAGAGAGACGGGCTGTTAGAAATGTTAATTGATAAGTGATGGAAAGACAACCCAAGAATAGTTAACGTTTCGTAGAATTTTCTATCCTTCTTCAGGACTTCAGGGTCTACAATTTAATATAAAAAAAATTAATATACAAAACGGTGTTGGCCATCATACTATCTTGGGGGTGTCTTTTCACAAGTTATCAATTTATCAAAAATGTTTAAAGAAAAATTATTTTTTGTAAATATTTATATTTTGTATTTTTGTACAAAGTGATTTCATCTCCAACACAATCTGTATCACTATCTATTTTCAAAATATTTATTCGTTTAGAGTTCCATTTTTTTTTTTTTTAAGGTAGTTCTTTCGTGACAATCCACACAAAAAGTTTTAGCCTCGTACATATGCACGGTGCTAAAATTTTAGGTTATGTTTCTTTAACGTGACTGTACTTTTTACACTACTATAGATATCCTCTTTATGAATATGAACGTTTCCAAGCGATTTATCTTATATCCCCTCCACTAAAAATAATCGCCCAAATATGTTTTTTTTTTATTTTTTATCAAAACTACGAGGTAAATATTTTCAATTTCTTTTTAAGCTACTCCGAATATATTATTCTAAAAAATATTAGTTTTTCAACAAGATGGTGAAAGTCCTTCAATGAAAAAAAATAAAATAATGATAATTTTCCCACCCTTTCCCATAGCACCCTCCACAACGCTCAATCCTTACTAGACAATCGCGCAAACATAGCCTCCTCAATAAATTCAGATTTAAGCATGCTTAAAAAATGGGGATCTCACAACTTGGTAAGCTTTAATGACTGGCAAAACACAGTGCCGCCTAATTTCCAGGCGCGCAGATAGGAACCTTCCGGACATTTCCTTTGATTCGAGCTCATTGGAATTCCGTAATAAAATATCAATGTTAGGTGTCACCTTAGGTTCTGACCTCTCTTGGAATGACCATATTATCTCAGTAGCAAAAGCTGCAGCATGTAAGCTTGGCTTTCTTTTCCGAACCAAACGATTTTTCACCCCCACTCAACTCCTTATATTATACAAGGCTCAAATTCGCCCCTGTCTTGAATATTGCTCGCATTTGTGGAGAGGAGCCTCCAAGTATTCTCTTAATACCTTAGATGCAATTCAGAGGCGAGCTATCAGACTGATAGGCGATCCTACATTAACTGACACTCTCGACTCCCTAGCCCATCGTAGATCTGTCTCCGCCCTTTCCCTTTTTTATAGATATTACCATAGCTTTTGTTCTGACGAAATAAAATCGATAATCCCACCAAAGGCTTCATTTGCGCGAAATACACGATTTTCTAAAATTCAACACCCTACGCGCTTAAACTAGATACTAATCGAACAAACGCATTCGCCAATTCATTTATCCCTATGACATCTAGAGACTGGAACTCTCTTCCCCCGACCGTCTTTCCAGCTACTTATAACCTTCAAACTTTCAAGACCAGCATCCACAGATACCTTCGACCTCTACCCAATCCCTAAATCTCCCCTTATCTTCACGTTACAAGGGTCCACCACGGACTTCAGAGGTTGTACCTTCTTGGTGCAACTTCTTCTTGTATCAATATCATTATAAAAAAAAAAAAAATCTACCATATGTAAAAAATTTCATTTTTAATTGCAATTATTTCATGTTTGGTGTGGTAAATCGTCTTCAAATTTTAACAGTGTGTTATGCTTTTAATGACTTATATTCCAAGTTTCGAAGACTTCTTGAATTTTTGCATTTTTGAAAGAACTACCTTAAGAAACTATTTTCCATTGAGCAAGAGAGAATTTCTCGCGAAACTTTTGGATTTCTAATAAACGTTTCTAGATTATTTTATAAAAGAATTGAATTTATTATATTAATAATATTTTTTTATTTTTATAAATATATATGCATATCTGAATCATGCAGTTTTAATAGCATAAGAGCTACGGCTAATTTACGAATTTTTAAGAGTAACTCAAAAAGGGTTCTTGAACCAAATAAATGCACATTTATGCATTTTATTTTATTTAAACTTACTGGGGGGGGAGATGGTAAAGTCAGTTTAATTAACATTGAAATTAATTTTATAAAATTACTCGAGTAGAAAACTATCATTCTGATTTACTTAAATAAATCGCATGAATCAGATATGTAATAAAAATAATAATAAATAATTATTTTAAATAAATAGAAAAAGAAAGAAAAATCTAAATCTTGGATCTTGGTAGATATCTATATATATATATTTATCTGTTTTTTTATTTATTAATGTCAGAAGTGTTTGTTTGACTCCTGAGAGGGCACACCCTTCTGACATATAATAATAAGATAAACAGATATCATAGAGTAATATAGAGTGGAAGGCTCCATAAGGAGCCAATGTATTTTAGCGTATACGAGTTACAGAGCTCTCTGGCGAGTCCAAGGCGAAACAATTGGGTAATAAAATGGCAGAAACCGCTCTCTTCGGGGCAAATTTTGGTGACATTATCAAGTGTAAAAAATCCACTTATACTATAATAGATTAGTCCAGATTAATTTGCCGCAACGCTGACGTAATGCCGCCGACAGGGAGCGCCGTCGGCATATTTGCGGCAAATTTGAAATATAATCGTAATTTGGACTCGAATTTTGAAATGAAAGACTCCAATTGATTTTAAATTAAGAAACATTAAATATATTGATAATTATTCCTCCTCCCCGCCCCCTCACCACTCAAAAATTAAATATTCAATTTGCTTTTCTTTGCGCACAGAAAGAGCGCACGCCCGAGTTTCTCATGGCAATACTGGAGCAGCCTGTCATACAAACAACACCTGATCTCTTTTAAATATTCGGAGCCTTATATCGATTATCGATCCCAAATTTAAAAAAAAATGATATAATATAATTCTCCTCCTCACACGATCCCACTTATTTAAATAAATCTACATATTTCCACACAAAAAATATCACAATGCTGTAGATTATAGAAATAAGAAATACTCCCAGATTTATATCTAGATTCTCATTTCTGTAGCTGTGTCAGGACGAAAATGAGGCGAAACTTTTAAGAGAGTATGTATTTTCGGGAGTTTACAGGTATACATTTGGAGTGTGGTTTTTTAAGAGGAATAAAATTTTTGGACCGAGACGCCGCCCGCCAGGGCACCAGCCCGGAGGGCCGAGCTTCGAGGGCGTGCCGAAGGCACGCACGAAAAGCTCGTATATATATATTAAAGGGTATGTATCTTTTATCTATGACAAAGGTTTTCAATGTTCTATGATCTTTGGATAGCTCTTAAGAACTAAGAGTTTTCGCCCTGCAGTCGCTAGAGAGCGCTTTTTCGATATACGGTAGCCTTCCACTCTATATTACTCTATATCTGTTTTTTAATTTATTAATGTCAGAAGTGTTTGTTTGACTCCTAAGAGGGCAGACCCTTCTGACATATAATAATAAGATAAACATAGATATCTACCAAGATATAAGATTTCAATTTCCTTCTTTCTTTTCGTATTTATTTAAATTAAAATATTCTGGCGCCCTCGCGAGTTGTTTTACATTTGTTTTTAAATTCCATCTATTTTTCATAAAATAAAAATATATATATAAAACAATCAAATATTTGAATTAATAAATAATTATACTATTAAAAATATTGACAACTCTTTTCTATTCAAAGGAAATATAACATATAAAAAGTTAGCTATTTAATTATATATCTACATATTAATATAGTATTATACTAATAAAAGAGAAAATAAAAATATTAAACAAAGCAACTCTAAAATTAAGACATTTTACAACAAAATATAGGTATATACAAAAAAGAGCTTAAAGGTTTAAAATATATTAAATAGAATCCATATATATATATATTTTAAGAATTAATATTAAGATTATAAATATCAATGAATAAACATTTTTTATATTTAATCTATATTTCTAAAGTAAAATAAATAATCAAATAAAATCTATGTTTACTGGATTTAAAGAAGAGATTAAAAAAAAGAGAAGAAATAAATTAAAACAAAACAGAAAATAAACAAGGAAATATATAAATAAAATATTCTAAGTCCCATACTCAGCAATTGAAAATGAATTTAATTTTCTTTAATTATTATATAGATAAATATATATACTCGTATTTATATTGTTTTTTCGATCATAATGTATAAATTTGCTTCATATTTCGGGACTTGTTAATCATGGATTTCTCCCTTTTCATATCATTAGAGAGTTAACACTGGCAATTTGGATTCGCCTTAGAAATAAAGTTAATTCAATAAAATAGAATAACAAAATAGTTTTTAATACACGACGTTTCTGTCTCTATTTATATATGGTAGATGGATTGATTCCTGCTGTTTCTATAAGTACTAGAGATAACAGGTCATTAAAATGTCGTTTTTGTTATGATTATTTGGCTGTAGATTTTATTCAATTAATCAAAAGAAAAGGCCAGTCAGCCTCTCTATTTATAAATTCTCTATAATATTTTGGCATCATTTAAATGACGATTTTGTTTTCATTAGGTGCGCCCATAAAATAAGTACGCAACAAGGGGGGAGGAGGATATATATAACCTAACGAAATAAATGTGTCGAGGAGGAAGGAAAGGACCAGAGAAACTGTGACGTCATATCAATTAATTTTTATTCTTTTAATGTAGTTCTTTCGCGACAATCCACACAAAAAGTTTTAGCCTCGTAACCACTCTATACTCTAAGAACGGTGCTAAAATTTTAGGTTATGTTTTTTAACGTGACTGTACTTTTCACACTACTATAATTATCCTCTTTATAAATGGATCGTTTCCAAGCGATTGTTCTTATATCCCCTCAACAAAATATAATCGCCCAAACATGTTTTTTTTTATTTTTTATCAAAACTACGAGTTAAATAATTTCAGTTTTTTTTTTTTAAGTTACTCCGAATATATTATTCTAACAAATAATCGCTTTTCATCAAGATTTTTTTTTTATAATGATATTGATACAAGAAGAAGTTGCACCAAGAAGGTACAACCTCTGTAGTCCGCGGTGGACCCTTGTATCGTGAAGATAAGAAGAGATTTAGGGATTGGGTAGCAGTCGAAGGTATCTGTGGATGCTGGTCTTGAATGATTGAAGGTTATATGTTGCTGGAAAGACGGCCTGGGGAAGAGAGTTCTAGTCTCTAGATGTCATAGGGATAAATGAATTGGCGAATGCGTTTGTTCGATTAGTATCCAGTTTAATCGCGTAGGGGTGTTGAATCTTAGAAAATCGTGTATTTCGCGCAAATGAAGCCTTTGGTGGGATTATCGATTTTATTTCGTCAGAACAAAAGCCATGGTAATATCTATAAAAAAGGGAAAGGGCGGAGACAGATCTACGATGGGCTAGGGAGTCGAGAGTATCAGTTAATGCGGGATCGCCTATAAGTCTGATAGCCCACCTCTGAATTGCATCTAAGGTATTACAACAAAATTGGCTAAAATTTTCTAGCCATAATTCCCCCGCAGGCTCCGACGCTGAAATCTTTCTACGGCGTGTGGCCTCACACAAATTATTAACGGCCCCACAAGAATCCCAGACAAAGCCAATGAAAAATCCAATCTTCTCGATCTTTTCATCACTTCCCACCCTTCGTCCTATGAAGCAAAAATTTCGGCCCCTTTAGGTAAATCTGACCACAATCTGATAAAATTAAAACCTCCGCCAATTTACCAAAACCCCCGTCACCCCACTCCAACCCCAGAAAAATATGGCTAGTCGATAACGATAACATTAATTGGAATGACATGCGTAACTTTTTTGCCGCTTACCAGTGGAATGAACTCTGCATCAGAGATAAAAACGCTTCAGAATTCGCAGACGCCCTTAACGAGGCAATTCAAATAGGCTTAGAAACCTATATCCCCTCAAAATTGATTAAAGGGAACAAGGATTCTAAGCCTTGGTTTGGTAGACAATGCGCAGATTCCGTCCGTGAAAAAAACAAATCTTTTCAGAAATGGCAACTTTCACAGCTAGAATGTGACCGAGTTGCATTTACCAAGTCGCGAAGCTCATGCAAAAAATCATCTCTGAGGCAAAGAAATCATTCGACCAGAGGATAGCTGACCGTCTCGCATCTTGCCCCAATGGAAAACGGGCCTTTTCTCGTTACACAAGGCAATAAATAGAAATTTCGCGTCCCCCTCACTTCCGCCCCTCTTTCACCCAAATGGTTCAGTAGCCACGACCCCCGCTGAAAAAGCCGAATCACTAGCATCCTATTTCGCAACTAACTCCACTTTAGATGACAAAGGGCTTAACCCGCCCACTTATACCCCCAAACCAACCTCATGGGCAAAATAATTTTCAGGCCCCAAATAATCATAAAAGCCATTAATAAATTAAATTCCAAATCCGCCGCAGGCCGGATAACATCCCACCAATTCTCATTAAAAAATGCGCCCCTGAACTTGCCCCTATCTTATCCAAGCTATTCCAACTCTCTTACGAGTCGGGCATATTCCCCAAAAGCTGGAAAATAGCCAGAGTAACACCTATTCCTAAAAAAGGAGACACATCACAAATCTCTAATTACAGGCCTATCTCGATCACCTCTGTTCTTTCCAAATTAATGGAATTAGTCATAAACCAACACGTCCTTCATCACTTAGAAAACAATAAATTAATTCACGATAGGCAATATGGATTCAGACAAAATCGTTCCACAGGCGACATCTTAACCTATGTCACCCACACCTTGAACAATACTCTAGAGGCCGGAAAAGAAACCCTCGCTGTAGCCCTTGATATCTCCAAAGCTTTTGACCAGGTGTGGCACAAAAATCTTCTTGCCAAACTACCAGCCTTTGGATTCACACCAACAATTCTGCCTCCTATGATTAAATCAATTATAAATTTTGTCAAGTCCTAAAGTCCTAGAGTTGTGCAAAATTTTATTTAGTAGAGATTAGGTGAGGTAGAGAGAGGTCATACCATCCTTGTTAAGGTTTTGACCAGGTTTCCTTAACAACTTATGGCAAATGCCGGGATGGCTAATGCGTCGCTTTCTCCTGGTATCGGGTTTTTGCGCGGAATTTATAAATTACTTTTTGTCTTTTGATGGAAATCTATGGTCATGTTATTTGTTAATGAGCATACATTTCTATTTTTTTTCTTTTTCTTTTTTTTTTTTTTTTACTTTTTTATTATTTGTTAAATTGTTGTAATTAATTTGTATTGATGTTTGTTAATGTATTGTAGCTAGATTGTATTGATGTTTGGAGGACCTAGCCACCGAGGACTTGTGCCTCTAAGCAGGTCGAGAAATAAAGATTTATTTATTTATTTATTTATTTATGGATTGAAAGCTTTCTGACAAACCGAAGTATAAAAGTTGTGGTGGATGGAACATCTTCTGAATCGTTCTCCACAAACTCTGGTGTTCCCCAAGGCTCTGTAATCTCCTCCACACTCTTCCTTATTTATATAAACGACCTTATTGATCAAACGGCAAACCCCACTCATTGTTACGCCGACGATAGCACTCTACACGGCAAACCCTCTCTCCCGAATAATCGAATCAATATTGCCTCCTCAATTACTCTCGACCTAGACAAACTCAATAAATGGGGCTCTCAAAATTTAGTTAACTTTAATTCAAATAAGACTCAATGTTGTCTAATTTCTAGGCGCGAAAATAGAGATTTCCTGATATTCACTTCGATTCGAATACCCTGAAAATGTGTGACAGCCTATCCATGTTGGGCGTCTCTGTCGCATCTGACCTGTCTTGGAATGAACACATCTCCTCTGTGGCGAAATCTGCAGCAAGGAAGATTGGCTTCTTATTCAGGTCCAAGCGATTTTACAAACCCCCACAACTTCTCACCATCTACAAGGCCCAAATCCGCCCCTGTCTCGAATACGGCTCTCATCTGTGGAGAGGAGCCTCAAAATATTCTCTTGCTACCCTTGATGCAATTCAGAAACGAGCCGTCAGGCTAATTGACGATTCTACCCTCACCGACTCCCTCGACTCGCTGGCTCATCGAAGAGATGTCTCCGCCCTTTCCCTTTTCTATAGATACTATCACGGCAGGTGCTCTGATGAGATAAAATCAATAATTCCCCCAAAGCATACTTTGCACGCAGCACACGTTTTGCCGACTCCCAACACTCTTTGGCGGTCAAATTAGAAAAGTGGCGGACCACTTCATTCGCGAATTCATATATCCCCATGACTTCAAGGAACTGGAACTCTCTCCCAGCCTCTATCTTTCCCAGCACCTATGATCTTCAAACCTTCAAAACCAGGGTGCATAGACACCTACGTCTACACCCTCTCACTTAAACAACTTTCCCTTCTCTTCGGTAATGCAAGGGTCTTTCGAGATCCATGGGGGCTACATCTTTACTGGTGCACCCCTTCTTGCATTCGATTGCATTAAAAAAAAAAAAAAAATTAAGAGAATGCTTGGAGGCCCCTCTCCACAGATGAGAGCAATATTCAAGACAGGGGCGAATTTGAGTCTTGTATGGTGAAAGTCCTTTAATAAAAAAAAAAAATAATGATCATTTTCCCACCCTTTCCCAATCTACCATATGTAAAAAATTTCATTTTTAATTGCAATTATTTCATGTCTGGTGTGGTAAATCGTCTTCAGATTTTAACAGTGTGTTATGCTTTTAATGACTTATATTCCAAGTTTTGAAGACTTCTTGAATTTTTGCATTTGTGAAAGAACTACCTTAACAACCAGAAATGAAATGAAATAAAGAAAAATCGCCTGGACCTGAATAAGAAGCCAATTTTCCTTGCTGTGGATTTCGCCACAGATGAAATGTGTTCATTCCAAGACAGGTCAGATGCGATTTAGACTCCCAATATGGGACAGCCTGTCACACATCTTCAGGGTATTCGAACCAAAGAGAATCTATGGGAAATTTTTATTTTCGCTCCTAGAAATTAGACAACATTGAGTCATGTTTGTATTAAATCTAATTAAATTTTGAAAGACCCATTTTTCTAATGTTTTCAAGGATACATTATAGCTCGTGTAAGGTGACCATTTTACAAGGGTAAAAATACAAAAATTAATCAGGTGGGTCGAAATTTGGAAATTATAGCCCCCTTTGGTCCAAACTTAACCAAAATGTGTATACATCACAATTAAGCAATGGAGAAAAAACATTAATTAAAACTTCTTGGAATAATAAGAAGAAGAATTCAGTAAACTTAACGAATAACTCCTGATGATGGGCTCATAACCCGAAATATATATTGAGATAAAAACTCAAAACATATATTTGTTTTATTTGTAAAACCCACCTAGAAAAATATATTTTTACTTATTATCGAATAAGAAAACAACACAGTTGCTATGGTTACTTATAAAATTTTCTCCCAAATTTTTAGCATTTCTCTGAGAGAATAGAAGCCTATCAACGTTGACGGAGCTTGAGAACAAAATATCGAAGTTCTCTGTCTGTGGCTGCTCTGTGGTTGCTGACAGGGACGGCGGAACCGTGGGGTCAAGGGGGTCAACTGACCCCCGAGGGAATTTGTCTACGGGATCAAGGGGGTCAGCGGACCTCCTAAAGAAAGAAATGAAATTTTACTGTTACTTTACCCAAAAACAACTTTATTTTATTACCTTTTGAACCTAAACTCAATCATTATAACTACAAACAAACATTTGAACTCTTTTTTCTTTCAGTTTTCAATAAAACCACAGCTACAAACTGCTTAAAAATGGGTTCTTCTTTAAGTGCCATATCAGGTCTCCCTGACGTTTTGGCTCCTCTCCACATATACCTGTGCTGAGTGTGTTTAGCTGTTTTTACACAGATATACGGGACCTACTTTTTAACGCCGGTTCCGAACGGCTAGTTTGGAGAAGTTACTAGGCAATTATACTCTTGGTAGGTTGCCATTGCTTTCCAAGAAGAGGCGACTGCAAATATCTGCCGAGACTCTGTCTCGAACCAGCGTATTTCAGGCCAGCGGCCCGACACTCCAACCACTGACCCACAGTCGCCTCAAAAATGGGTTAAATTGTACTAATTTGCTTCAAAATTTTCTGAGGGAGGGCTTCCAGACCCCACGTTTCCTGGAGGGGATTCCATACCCCCCTACCCTCGGTAGGCCTACATCACTTTCCAAGTTTTGATCCCCCCGGCCTAAGATCGTTCCTTCGTGCTTGGTTGCTGAATTATAGTAGGTCATTGTGCAAAACCGTAGCATGTAGCTCAAGTTTCATTTTCATTATTTCAACTTTCAAGAAAAAAGCACAATTGTCCCTGGAAATCGGGGGGGAGATCTACAAAAATGTACTAAACTGTGACATGGGGGAGAATGTCAGGATTTTCGTGATGTAGTTTATTGATCTAATCAAGCTAGCGATGGTTCAAGCCCGACTCGCTGCAAATATTTGACCGGCTATAAGGTGATCCCTTAAGGGGAAGGCAATGTGAAAAATTTCCCCAGGAAAATTACAATGGAGATGATAGTCTTCACAGTAATTGCCGACGCTCGGAATTGAGTATGGCATTTGAAGAAGAAGTTTATGAATGGACCCAAAGCTCAAAATGAAATTCCCATAAAAAATTCATTATAATAAAGAATTTATAAAAAGGAAGATTGGTTTTTTATTTTGATTTATTTACTAATCAGTAAAACCTCAACATGTTCGATTTTAGAAAATAACACTTTTTTATTTTTTTTTAGGAATGTAATTTGTATCTTTGATTAGAGAGATTATTGATCAAACGTTATGTTCCTATTATATTATTATTTTTGAATAAAAATTACAAAATTACATTTATGTGAGATTATATTATAAAAATTTAAATTTTCAAAATAAAAATCAACAAAATTTTAATTATTTTAAAAGAGAGTGATTTTTTTTTCTTTGACTCTCGTGGAACAAGATTGGAATTCTCTTTTGTGTTTGTTCTCAAGAATCAAACAAAATTTAAAATAAATTTAATAAAATAAAATTCATTTTCAACATATTTGTAATAGGTAGCATTTAAAAAGAAAAATAATAATAAAGCATTACGAAAGTTGCTATTAAAGAGGTTGGTGAGGTAATAAATAAATTAAAGAAAATTTTCTTTCTATTTTTTGAACAAAAAAATAATTGCTAATAAAAATTGTCCATGGACCGCTTTATTTTCACTGCATATGCCTAAAATTTTACATTATAAAAACCCTGCTACGAATAAAATTTTTAATCAAATGTTTCGGGTGAAATCATTTAGATTACACGAACCACTTAAAAGAAGTTAGCAGCTTCTTTTTAAACTATTTATTTTTTTCCTAATTCTCTGCCAAGCGCCGAAGCATTGAATTACGATGCCCCAGTTTCGGTCTGGGGAAGATCCGATAGGATCCGGTGTTATACCAAAAGGGATACAATACCTATCTAAACCGCGAAAGGGCCAAATTTTTCCTGTTAAACTACATCCGGTTTAGAAAATTAAGAAGAGAATTTTATTGAAGAAACTCGGCAAATTACGAGAGTCCAGCTGTTTACCAAAAACATTGCCATTTGAGAGTTTATAAAAGGTAAGGTCTGCTCCCTGAGAGCAATTTTAAAGAGCCGCGGTATTCTGACCGTGCGAAGGTAGCATAATCAATAGTCTTTTAATTGATGGCTGGAATGAACGATTCAATGAGGTTTAAGCTGTCTCCAATAAAGGATTGAATTTTATTTTTGTTAAAAAGCAAAAATTAACTTATAAGAAGAGATGACCCTATAGATTTTTATAAACTCAAGTTCTCAATAAACACGTTGTGCATTCTGATGAGTTTATCTCATTAAAATAAGTAATCTAAGTGGTTTCAGCAGAAACATCTTTTTTTTAATAAACAACTCAACTACCCAAGCATCAAAACTTAAAAATTTTTAATTTTTCGATTTCAATATTGAACGATTTATGTTGTTAAACATAAACTAAATATTAAAAATATTTCTTGAAATGATCAGGAGAATTTGGGGAACTTTTGAAGATGTAATTCAATATTTAAAAGGATTTTTTGACCTTCCTATTTATAGGTTTAATAATTTTTAAATTTTTGTTTTATATCTATTGATTGTACCTGTATCTATTTTATAATTGTTCTTAAAACAAACAAAAGGCATACAGTGTTTGTAATTAGTAGAGATTGTGGTGTTGGTGCAAGGTGAAACATCTTTAATAAAGATAAGAGTAAATAAATATATTTAATATTAATTTACTATGAGTTAGGGATTCTTGGTCACTTGTTTCACATTAAAAAATTAAAAGATGTAAAAATTTTTTTCAATATATATATATTTCGAGCTCTAATCTCATCTTCAGGAAAGTACAGAATTCTTTTAATTTTTTAATTTTAATGTGAAAGAAGTGACCAAGAATCTCCAACTCATAGTAAATTAATATTAAATATAATATTTATTTACTCTTATCTTTACAGTGTTTGTTGCGATCTCCCCATGGTAGATGTTGCCGTTGATTGAGTTTTGATTCTCAATTTAAAGGTAGCTCAAGTTTTTTGTTTTTTGCCTAATTCTTATATGTTTTTTACTGTAAATTCGGCATTATATATTGTAATTTTTGTTCCCAGTGAGGGTCGGTGTTACTTTTCTAAATTGACTGTTTTTGTTTTTTTGTTTTTTAAATAGGTCCTGATGATGCCGTTTCTCGGCGAAACAAATTGTCCACCTATAAACACCGCTGACATAATAAAAATGCTAACTCACAATTAGTGTTCTTCATATTGAATTACATCTTCAAAAAGCTCCCCAAGGCCTCCTAATCATTTCAAGAAATGTTTTTAATAATAAATTACACATCCAGCAACTGTATTGCGAATTATATATAAACTAAATAATATATGTATCTGATTCGCTAGTTAATTACTAACTAGTCCAGGTAATTGCCATTTGAGTTTAAGCTCTCATCTATAAGAATCACAAATGTAATAACTTTGTGTAATGTGTTAATTAAAACTTATAGGTATATATTAAAATTAAATAATTACTGACTATATTCTGAAAATATGAAAAGAACCAGTCTAGAACTCATTTGATAATCCATTAAAAAAAAATATTTAATTTTCCTGATTAAAGCTTTCCCTCTAAAATTTACCGCCAGGGACCGGTGCTTTGACGGGTACTTTTTTAATTTTCTACTCAGCAACAGGTATCTTTTAAAAGTGAACAAGTACGTACCCTTTTTAGTAAAAAAGTAGGCTTAGGATCTGAAAAACAACATTATTTCAATGAAAAGATTTAGTTGGCCTTGAGTAGTAGATTTAATAATGCATAATGAGAAATCAATGCGGGTGTTTTTTGCTTGATGAAAATAATATATAATGAATATATACATAATATGTATATATAATGTTTATTTTCATCAAGCAAGAACAACCTCAGTGATTTCTCCTTTTGAACATTATTTCAATGAAATAATGTTATTATTATTATTATTTTGACTATTTTATTGATATTAATCTAATAAAATATTTTATTTTCGACCCATTGATGATCAGATTGATTATTTGAAAATTCCAGATTAGATTAATAATGGTGAAATTGGAAATTTCTATTTTATTAGCGATTTTTCGGCATCTCGTTTTGAAGCTTCTTTCAGATATAATAATAAAACTAAGATACGAGGTAGGTTTCACAAAAAAGAAATAAAACAAAATTGAGTTTTGAATTCGATATATTTCTTTCAGATGATGATAGATGTGGGAATTTAAAGTCAAATCAAATCAATTTGAACTTATTTTCTAATTTTACCTTGAGTAGTGTCTAATAGAAGCTGGATATAGACATTAGCGATACACAATTTGGATTCCGTAAAGGCCTAGGAACGAGGGAGGCACTGTTTGCACTCCATGTTCTGTCGCAAAGATGCCTAGACATAAATCAAGACCTACATAATATATGCTTCATAGATTATAACAAAGCCTTCGATAAGGCTAGACACGATCTACTTATAGAAACATTATTGAAAAGAAAAATAGCCCTAAGAGATATAATAATAATTTCAAACCTATACTATGGCCAGAAAGCAATAGTACGGATAGAAAACATGACATTTGAAGAAACAGAAATAAAGAGAGGAGTACGTCAAGGATGTATACTCTCACCAATCCTATTTAATCTATATTTAGAAGATATAATAAGAAAAGCACTTGATGATCAAGGCATAGGCATTAATATTAACGTTACGATAATAAATAATTTGAGGTATGCCGATGATACGGTTCTTTTAGCAGGAACACCTGAAGATCTACAAAAGTTAATTAATAAGATTGTCAGAGTAAGTGAAGAATATGGACTATCACTGAATACAGGTAAAACAAAATATATGTTAATATCTAAAACAACTCAAAATAACTGTGGAGTTTATGTAAAAAACCAACCTGTTGAAAGGGTGAGAGAATACAAATACCTGGGCACAACAATTAATGAAAACAATGACAGCTCTCAAGAAATACGAATCAGAATTGAACGGGCGAGAAGTACATTTCTAAAAATGAAGAAACTTTTCTGCTGCCGAGACCTGAACATTGAACTAAAGACATGAATGATGAGATGCTATGTCCTATCAGTGCTATACTACGGGATGGAGGCCTGGACACTGAGGAAAGCCGATGTAAGGAGACTGGAGACATTCGAGATGTGGATAAATAGAAGAATGTTGAGGTTCTCATGGATGGAAAGAGTAACTAACGTGGAGGTGATGAGGTCTGTATGAGGGGGATGATTCTAACAATTAAGAGAAGAAAAATTTTATATATGGGACATATCATGAGAGGGGAGAAATATCAAATACTCCAAAATATTATGCAAGGGAAAATTATAGGAAAAAGATCCATAGGGAGGAGTCGAAAATCATGGTTTGGGAGCCTGAGAGAATGGTTTGGTTGTAGTAACAACCAACTATTTAGATCTGCGGTCTCAAAAGTAAAAATCGCCTTAATGATTGCCAACCTTCGGAACGGAGACGGTACCTAAAGAAAAATAATTTTTAAGAAAAAAATAAAACCGACTTCAAAAAATTAAATGCAACAAACAAAATACACTAAAAGGTATAAAACAATTATTATCCTATTTAGTTACAACTAAACCACGAAATATTAACATGAAATTACTTTTTGAAGTCGGTGCCAAACAAACTATACCTATAAGCGAGCGTACCCGCCAAACGTACTAAGTAAGATCCGTCGAGTGCGATTCATAAAAGGTATATGTTTGGCACCGACTTCAAAAAGTAATTTCATGTTAATATTTCGTCGTTTAGTTGTAACTAAATAAGATAATAATTATTTTATACCTTTTAGTGTATTTTATTTGTTGCATTTAATTTTTTGAAGTCAGATTTATTTTTTTCTTAAAATTATTTTTATTTTTCTCTTTTTAGTGATGTTATTAATAGTGATCATATCATCAGAACTTGACCAAATTAATATGGCACCATTCCTAAGATACCTCCTTTCCAATAAAAAAAGAATCATCGAAATCGGTTCATATACAAAGAAGTTAGGCCTGAACAAACCTAACAAAAAAGGTCTAATACCAATGAAAAAAAAACGGGACCAATCGGAAGCTATACTGAACCCAATGCAAATTTTTTTCTTCAAAATCGGTTCACAATTGGCGGAGATATGAGGTAACATAGGCACAAAAATAAAAAAAAATAAAAAATTCAGTCTAATAGAGAACCTTCTCCTTTTTAGAAGTCGGTTAAAAACAAGTGTCTAATCGGAAAAAAAAATCATTCAGATCATTAACTTGACCAGCAAGGCCTCAAAAAGAAATCTCAATCGACTAATAATAATAAAATATCTATAAAAAAATAATTTATACATTGTTTCAGTTTAAGAGAATAAATGTTGTTTTTGTGATCTTAAATCTATTTTTTTTTTATTAAAAATGTAAAGTACGACTATTTTTTTGTTATATCAAAGTTGTTTCTATTTGAAAGAACTATCTAGTCTCGCCATTTCGCGATACAATATTCACCAACCTCCTTAAATAAATAAAATTAATTCTACTTTGATATAAAGTAATATTCATTTCTTTCCATCTTATAATACTTGTATTAAAATTGTGTTAAATATTTAGTAAAATTGTCCAATATATTTATATATATAAATATTAATATCAAAATCAAGACTAAGTATTTTGTATCCTCTATCGATGGATAACTTTTTTTTTAATTCTATTTAAAAATTAATTACTAAAAACATCCATTGACGATAGATGATCGATCAGCTTTCGCGCTGGTAATAAGTTTATAATCAAAGCCTTTCTTGGGTCTGTTTTAGTTGGTAGAGTTTGGTTCTAATTTCTAAGAAGAAACAAACTAAATTAGAATATTTTACTAATAATTTACTTCATTTACCACAATTTTCGAAAAATTTATTCAAATTCGTATACCTCTGTTTCAATAAGCTCTTCCATTGTTTCTTCATATTGGATTGCTTCTGGTACATTAAAATCTAGTACTCCGTCAATGTTGGGATCCGGAGCAAGGGGTTCACAGGAGATTATCATTTGCTCTTCATTTTGCAGGTCTATTTTGGAATTTTTCGAAATATCCTCTAATGGCGGAATTTTAGCCTCTTCTTTACTCTCTCCTGAGGGATTTTTTGTTATTATTGCAGGCGATTTGGCGGTGAGTAATCCAGAGGCTTGAAGAATTTCGTTTACCAAAGCATTCTCTGTAGGTTGTTGTTGACTTAAATCGACAACAATCATTTTTCCCTGAAAGATAGATTTGTCTTAGCATATTGGTTCGAATCCGACTCGAGGCAGCCAGCCAAAATCTGACCCCGGGGTAGAGACAAATTTTAAAAAAAAATATATCTAGTATCGTAATTAGGCGTATGGCTAGAAGGGCCAGAGCCAAAAAAAAAAAAAAAAAAAAAAAAAAAAATTTAGCATATTGTTAATTTTTAATATTCCGTAAAAACTATCTTAAAATTTTTAAATATGTCGAAATAATTTAATGATTTTTTTGGTATTTGAATAAATATTATTTTAAATTGAAAGTTTTTGCCGAGAGTAGCAGAATTTTTTTATATATTGAAGGAGACAATAAAAAAGTGTGTCTTCTGCTGGAATTATAAATTTTATTTATTTATAACGAGACTATAGTTTCGAGGGCTTTTGCCCTCTTCATCAGTCTATTACAATTGAATCAACAGGAATTAATTTATGAATTGAAGATTTAAACCTTTCATTCATAAATTAATTCCTGCGAATCCATTGTAATAGACTGATGAAGAGGGCAAAGCCCTCGAAACTATAGTCTCGTTATAAATAAATAAAATTTATAATTCCAGCAGAACACACACTCTTTTATTGTCTCCTTCAATAAATATTATTTATTCTTTTATTAAACAATCTAGAAACGTTTATTAAAAATCCAAACGTTTCGGGAGAAATTCTCGTTTAAAAAATAAGTTGCTTTATAATTCCTTTTTTAAGGGGGTTGTTTCACCAAATGGGTTTTCTTAGGATTTTTTTGAAATTTAGACAGATTATTATTTAAATACTTCTCCATCGATTGGTGGCAAAACAAAATTGATCAACAATATAGTTCCGGAGATATTAAATTCCAAAGATAGAGTTTTTCAGACTCTTATACATTGCACTATATGGGATATCGGAAAATTTACACACATATATAATTATAATTAAGAAACCCTTCTTACCATTTTTATAAAAAATTAAACCAACATTAAATAATAGCAAATACATATTTTAAGACAATTTTGATTCATAGTTACAACACAGTTTCTGAGATAATAATGAATAAATAATGAAAAATGTATAAAAAAATTTACACTAAAAACAATTTGGCAACAGCGCATTTATTTAACCAGCGAAAGATATATAAAGCGCGCATGCGCTAGATTTTTTCAAAATTATAATTTTCATAAGGTGTAACTTAGGCGTTGATTAAATTTGTTAAAAAATAACAAAACGATTTTTATAGAAATTTTTTAGCTTTTTATTTTATCTGTCATTTTAATATTAAAATATTCAATCTCTTACAATGGTGCCAGATTTGTCAAACGAGCACGGGATTGGCTAGTAGTGGTACATAAACAGCAAAAAGTTTTGGGCTTATGAATTATGAATCCTTATTGTCTGTTCTATATACTCTAGCATTAACTTTTTGCTAGTATTGTCGCGAAACAACTACCTTAAAGTAATTATTTTTCAAAATCCCAATGATAAAAGGCGAATTTCTCCTGGGACGATTGGATTTTTAATAAACGTTTCTAGATTGTTCTATAAAAGAAAAATATTTTTATTAAATGAAAAATTAGTTATTCATTAGGTGACATTATTAAGACAAACATGAAATAAGAATTTTAATAAATTACAAGCCGAAATAATCAAATAAATTTAAAATATTATAAATAAATTGATATTATTCAGTTCCATTATCAGAATTAGATGTGACAAATCAGAGGAAAAAAGGAACGATTAAACACCGTGTTAAAACATGCCTTCAATTGTAACGTTTCGCCACTTTATTATGGCTTCATCAGGATCTTGATCAAATTTAAAAAAAAATGACGAAGTATTTTTTAAAAAATTTGATCAAGCTCATAATAAATTGGCGAAACGTTGCAATTGATCGCATGTTTTAACACGGTGTTTAATTGTTCCTTTTTCCTCTGATTTGTCACATCTAGTTATAAATAAAATGAAATTAATACAATTTAATACGTGTAGAGTGGAGTTCTCGTTCGTCTAACTTTTAGTAACACAAACCTCGAGTTTACAAGAACAGTACATGGCTTTAAAAAAAAATGATTGTAGGAAATCGCGTTTCGTACAAGAAACTTTTAATTTCATGAACCGAAACGTGGAACAAAGTAAGTTTGTGGTACGAGGCCCATCTGTATTTGAATAATAAAATCTTTATTCACTGAAGAAATTATATTTTTTATAAATAATAAATAGATCTTAGAAAAAGAAAACATATTTGATGTATTTGTATTTCAAATATTTTGTTTTTATATTTTAATAACAAAAATATTTGAAATAGTTTTATTTTTTTAATTTTCAATATATTTTTTATAATATATTTTTCTCAATTTTTGTTTTATCGAACTTAGTTCGTTTGTAATTAATATTTATCAATAGAGAGGTGTAATTTGAACATTTTTAATGAGCTAAACACACTAGAATCCCCAACGTTTCCAACATTATTTTTGCTTTCAAGTGAATTTTGTTTTAATTAAAAGTATTAATCTTCCTTCGAAATTAAAAAAATTTACTAAACCTAGAAAATTTTCGGGATCAAACTAACAACTTTTTTAGCATTAATCAGTTTTCCCTTTTATAATTGAAGAAAATGAGAAAAGATCTTAGCATCTAAATCAGGATTGTCCAACCCGCGGCCCTAGATGGCTATCAATGTGGCCCGACAAAAAATCGCAAACTTACATACTTTATGAGATTGTGACTAAAAATTGAATTTTTGCAATTAGATATTCATAAAGTGATTCTTAAATAATTTTATTTATTTAAGTATCTATTTTCAAGTATGAAGCACACAAAGAATGAAGCTAGATCCAAAATATTTTATAAGTATTTTGAGAATTCACTGAGAATTCCTTTGAGCCAAATATCGACGGATTTATGTCCCAAAAACAATGACAAACTTCTCACTATAATTTTATGTTGCTGATTTGTCTTTTACTTTTATAATAAAAAATTTATAAAGTAACAAAGCTTAATTTCTTAATTATATTAAGTACATATTTTACGTTTTTTTGTTCATCAGCTATTATTAGCGTTACTGTATTTTATGTGTGGCCTAAAACAGCTCATATTCTTACAATGTGGCCCAGGGAAGCGAAAAGGTTGGACACCCCTGATCTAAATGCTAAAGGACAAAAATTACTCTCAAGTGAATGGCAATTCGATGAACTCAAAAGTTCTAAAAATCGCACAATTTTTGTTGTTAAACTGACTTTCATAGTAATAGCCCAAATATTCGATTGTATTATATGTGAGATATAAATTTAAATAAACCTTTTAAAGACTTGTTGGAATGTTCGAGATTAAAATATTATTACCTTTTATGATTGTATATTTGTTAAAAGATTATCATATATTCTAATTCTAGTTTTATAAATTATAGGTATTGCTATTTCGGTCCTGGTGTAATGAAATCGGGTGATTTGCGTCAAACTAGTCTTAGGATTGTATATTCTTGGATTTAATTCCTGATAGTTTAGTGAGTGAAGATTTTTTAACATCGAAAGTTTCGAAAAAAAGTCTTCGAATACAAATGTACTATGTCCATGGCATAGCATACGGATAGCCCATTTGTGATCTTAAGTATCGATATCCAAATTCAAAATAATATAAGTATGCCTAAGTTTTTAACCTTACTTGTTTTCTTCTAATAATTTTATAACAGTATTATAAAGGATTATAAATGTTCAGTAATTCAATGGGTAATTTTAGCAAAAAAGTCAATTACAAAATATATTTATTTACCTGAGTAGGATGGTTGATATTAATTTTTTGTATTGATCCAATTGTGAGTGGCTTATTAGTTTGAGTTCCAGCACTTATTAATTTCTTAAAAGTTTCCTGTAAAAACCAGAAAAAAGATTTAATTTTACTTTTTTTAATACATATAATTATCAATACCTATCTAATTTAGATTTAAAAATTAGTAATTTATAGATAAAATATAAGTAGTGTGTTTTCTACAATATAAATATTTATATTCGAGTATTTCAGACTAATTTTGAAGACCTTGTGATTAAATCCAAAAAGGGGATTTATAAGGGTTGATGTTAGTGGACTGTAGATAATAGGGGCTGTGCCGGATAGAATGGGTAGAGTTGTAGTTAAACCGGGCGTATGTGAAAAGTCTCAAATAAATAACACTTCATATATAAAATCACTTTCACCTTTATTTTAAAGGGATAAATGAATACAGTGAATGATTCTATTCAAGTCAATGGTATCGAGAAGGCTTGTGGTGTCGCACGGGGTCAATTTCGAGAGAAAGGCAGGTGGTAGGGTAACATGCATAGTTGTTGACAGCCCCCCCCCCACCCCAGTTGTTGACACTCGGGAAGAATAATACCCAAAATAAGGAAGCCATTTTTAAAATAAAGCGAGAAGACACATTTGTTCATTCTTGTTGCGTTGGCATCCTTGAACATTGCATTCTTTGTTTTTGTTTGTCTTTGAGGAATTTTATAAAAGCGAGTGCCATTTTCAGCCGGTATTTTTTCTTCTGAACTTATGCAATTACAAAGATAATTTAGCATTTAAAATTGTCTAATTTGGAGGTAAGTTAAATGCTTTCAATGTCGTAAGTAGAGGAAAGACATTATTTTAATATTTTACAGTTGAATTAGCTCCTATCGTATTATTTTGATCCTAAACAGGGGGGACAATCACTACAATGGCAATGGTTGGCAGTGTTAGTTATTGACATGGGTGTCAATAAATGTCTTTTTGGCTTTTTGTTAGAATTCGATCTAAAAACGTTCTTGAGGCTAAGATTAACACGTTTATGATTGTTTTATATGAAAAATTTACTTTTTATCAGTGGTTGACATGGGTGTCAATAACTGCACTGCCAATCACTATAAGGGTGTCAATAACTGTACTATTAACCACTGTTTTTTGCTGTTTTTAGATTGAAAATGCCAAGTTACACTGAGCACGACATGGAAAAAGCTCTCGCGGTTATTACCAAGGGCATGAGGATTAAGAAAGCTTCTAAAACATTTAACATTCCAAGAACTAGCATAATTTTCCGTCCGGACATTCTTTTTTATCCGTGGACGGGCGTCTTGGGGCGGTTGGAGACACCGCGCAAGTTCAGTCATAGTCAGGAAATTTATTCAATACCAGAATTATACAATTTTTAAAGTTTTCGGAGGCTAAAGGTCTTATTTTGTACCTGGCTACTTCTTTCATTAAATTTTAGACATGAATCGCAGTAAAATTAATTTTTTTATGAGGCTAATGGGTTTTATTTTGTACCTACCTACTTCTTTCATTAAATTTTAGACATGAATCGCAGTAAAATTAATTTTTTTATGTGTGTCAACAGCTGTCGGAAACCTATGTCAACGTCATTTGGGTGTCAATGACTGCAATAATGGGTTGACTCGAACTTGACACTTCGCCATTTTAAAACCCTCCAACATTTTTTCATGACTACCCGTTCTTAATTATGAGCATAGATGTCCTAATCATCCACTCAAGCAAAATTGGAATCGACCTTTTCCTTAATCAATAATTAGCATTTAATCGCTTCAATTCGCTTAAGGGTGTCAACAACTATGCATGTTACCCTACGTAGCAAGGTTTTTGTAAGGAGAGAAAGAAATAGATAAGAAGCAGGATCGGGTGACGAAAGAAGATTGTCCAGGAATAACAGGGGTCAGATCCGAGAGAGAAGGGCATTAAGAGTGAGCAGGGGTTGTCTTAGGGTAATCAATTAAGGGTAAGGGTACGCAAGCAAGTAAGAAAGAGAGTACGCTCAATGACTGAACAGAGTCGAAACTGAACTTGGTAGACAGGCAAGGACGACCTCTCACCTCCAGAGGGGTGGGGGAAAGACAAGAGGTAGAGAAGAAGCCTCGCAGAACGCCAAGGGTCAAATTTGAATTTAACCACCTTGCCTTTATTTTCAGTCTCATATAAGCTACTACGATTTTTTCCAAAAAGAAATTCACATGTGATAAATTTTATAAAATTTTCAAGTATGATATTTATTTTATATTACTAAGAATTTAAAGATGATATTTTGGCTAAAATATAGCATCTAAGAGCGATGTTAAAATTTTGAAAAATACTATCTTTTTGAAAAATTCACTTGCTTTTGATTATTTACTTGACCAAATTATTAGGGACAGTAGTCTTTTTTTCTAATTTTCAAGTTTAAATGAATTTTGTAAGCTAATTATTTGTTTTTAAATATTTTTTTTTCTTTATTTTTGTTGCTAGTATCATTTTTATTCGCCTGATATGAACACCTTAGAAAACCAATGGGATTTCACGAAACGGGAGATTGCCAAAGAAATCATCACCACTAAGGGGCTATTGATAGAAACCCTTATCAGAGTGTGGCATCACAGCTCCAATCTCCAAAACAACGCAAAATTATGCATAAAAAGCATCCCCGACGCCTGGAAGCCGTAGTCGCAGCCAAGGATGGACATTACAAAATATTAAGATTTTATTTAATTTTTAATATTATTAATATTAATATTTTTATAAAAAAATAAATAGATATGAATAAGTAATTATGTGGTTTTATATTCTAAATAAAGTATTCTAATGAACAAAAATAACTTCGAGACCTAAAATCATTTATTTTCTCATTAAATTCATTTAAACTTGAAAATTTCTAATGTCCCTAATAATTTGGCCACCGATGGTATTAGATATAAAGATGGGGAGACCGTAAATTCTTTTATTCATTATCCATGTCAAATAAAACTGGGGGCAAATCTCGGTATAATAGAATTTTATTTAGCCTTCCCCGAGAGGTGATCCGCGATTGGAATTAGGTGTACACCGTCTTTGGAATTATTTGGAATTACTTTGGAATTCAATAGATAATCTATTGGATAATAAGTAAAAATATATTTTTCTAGGTGGGTTTCACAAATAAAACAAATATATGTTTTGAGTTTTTATCTCGATATATATTTCGGGTTATGAGCCCATCATCAGGAGTTACAAAAGAAAACTAAATATAAAATTGGAAACAAATGTATAAGTGAAGTTCAATTGGGAAGAACGTACATGGTAGGGGAAAGAATGCAGTATTGGTTATTGTATTAATAGACAAATGAACAAAGGAGTTTAACTAAGGGCTTAGAATTATACCTGGACTTAGAAATAAAGGAAGGAAGAAGTAGAATAAGGTAAGGGGGAGGTTAAGAACTTGAAAGAAACAATAGTAAGATATTAAAATAGAAATTTTGAGAATGGAAAATAATATTTTTTGGGTTATTAAAATTATAAAATATAATCTATAATAATATATTAACAACCCAAAAAATATTATTTTCCATTCTCAAAATTTCTATTTTAATATCTTATTATTATATTAAAATGTTTCACCTAGAACCAACACCGAACTCCTTAAAAGTTATATCTTACTATTGTTTCTTTCAAGTTCTTAACCCCTCCCTTACCTTATTCTACTTCTTCCTTCCTTTATTTCTAAGTCCAGGTATAATTCTAAGCCCTTAGTTAAACTCCTTTGTTCATTTGTCTATTAATACAATAACCAATACTGCATTCTTTCCCCCTACCATGTACGTTCTTCCCAATTGAACTTCACTTATACATTTGTTTCCAATTTTATATTTAGTTTTCTTTTGTAACTCCTGATGATGGGCTCATAACCCGAAATATATATCGAGATAAAAACTCAAAACATATATTTGTTTTATTTGTGAAACCCACCCAGAAAAATATATTTTTACTTATTATCTATTAAAATGTTTCACCTAGAACCGACACCAAATTCTTTAAAGATTATAGATAATCAATTGTCATCTATTGTCTTCTACTTGAAAATGAAAGTGGAAGTGGAAGTAGGTGTACACGATTTTAGGTTCACCCCTCGGCCTTCCCTCTTCAACCATTGGGATTGGAGAATGCCTTGGAAAGTAGTTAATAAGTTCCAAATGTATGACGAAAATTCTTTGGGGATTTTGATATTTGATTACTAGCCTCTGCCCTGAAGAATGATACCGTTGAGGATCCGAAAAGTCAGCAGTAGCCTAAATAAAATTATATTACACAGAGATATTGGCCGCAGTTTTATTTAACATCTATAAAAAAAATATTTATATTAGAATAAAGATGTAGGGAAGGTCTTCAAAACTAAGGCCCCAAATAAATGAAAATATTTATATTAAACAGAAGAGGTAAACTAATATTTTATTTTTTGTAAAAATTAATTTGTTTTGTATTGAACATGAGAGGAGTTTTACAGCCCTTGGGCCAGGCCTCTATGAATAATTCTAGATTTCGAATGGAGAATTAGTTTTCAAACTCTTCAAATAGAAATAATTTAGGTCTGATTTTAAAGGTCTTTTTTATTGATAAGTGAAAAAATGCAATTTAATGATAATAGTTGAGTACAATTCATTGTAAAAGTGAATATTTATTAATGAAATATAGACCTAATAAATATGAATGTTGAACAGCTTAAAAATGAATATAGGTATCTCATTTTATAATCGATGTGTTCTTCTTTATTCTAAAAATGCGTTAAAGAGTATAGAGTTTTTATTTGTTATAATTTTAACATACTTCTGATATTGTTACTATCTCTATTGGCGAAACTAGTAATAATAAATAACTTTTTAATATAAAAATATCCTAAATTTTATTTTTCTATTTATTTGTTTTTATTATATGAAGGATTTTAACTAAAAAAAGATTTTTTTAATTAATTAATATCTCTCATAAAACTCATCTATAATAAATTTTTTTGATATTTAAGCTAATTTCTTAGCAATTTTAAAATACCTTCCATAGACCCTTAAGGTAGTTGTTTCGCGACAATACTAGCAAAAAGTTAATGCTAGAGTATATAGAACAGACAATAAGGATTCATAATTCATAAGCCCAAAACTTTTTGCTGTTTATGTACCACTACTAGCCAATCCCGTCCTCGTTTGACAAATCTGGCACCATTGTAAGAGATTGAATATTTAAATATTAAAATGACAGATAAAATAAAAAGTTAAAAAATTTCTATAAAAATCGTTTTGTTATTTTTTAACAAATGTAATCAACGCCTAAGTTACACCTTATGAAAATTATAATTTTGAAAAAATCTAGCGCATGCGCGCTTTATACGGTATATCTTTCGCTGGTTAAATAAATGCGCTGTTGCCAAATTGTATTTAGTGTAAATATTTTTTATGCATTTTTCATTATTTATTCATTATTATCTCAGAAACTGTGTTGTAACTATGAATCAAAATTATCTTAAAATATGTATTGGTTATTATTTAATGTTGGTTTAGTTTTTTATAAAAATGGTAAGAAGGGTTTCTTAATTATAATAAAATATGTATGTAAATTTTCCGATATCCCGTATTAGTGCAATGTATGAGTCTGAAAAACTCTATCTTTGGAATTTAATATCTCCGGAACTATATTGTTCATAAATTTCGGTTTTCCACCAATCGATGCAGAAGTATTTAAATAATAATCTGTCTAAATTTCAAAAAAATCCTAAGAAAACCCATTTGGCGGAACAACTACCTTAAAAAGTGTCCATTGTACTTAGCCATAAAAATTTTATTTACTTGAGGTATAGTGATATTTCTTTGGGAATTGCTTTTCGTTTGGAGTAACAAAACATTTCTTTTTGTTGCTTGATCAGCAGCTGGCTTCGGAGACGCAGCTGATTCGGAACTTGACGTTAATGGTGCTGTTGTTTCTTTTATGGAAGACTTTTTAGTGCTCTCCTTTCCCTTGGAATGTGCTGAAAAAATTTGCATTTATTTAAAATTTTAAATATTTGATTTTCGAATTTTTATTACATATATTTAATTATTTTTAATCGGGAAAATTAAAGAAATTAAGTGTCTTATATTTTTAGTGTCCTTTTTTTTGTCCTTTTTTTAATTTTTTGAAAAGTTTGAATTTATTTAAAATTTAAAATGTTTGATTTTTGAACTTTAATAGAGATTTCTATAGAGATAGACACTAAGCGGGGTCCAAGTGCACCTGTGGGTCCCGGACCCGGGGTCCGAAAGTGACATGTTTTTTTAAGGGGTTATGTTAAAAACCAACTTTTTCTACTTGATAAAAAAACACATAATTATTCCATAATAAGGGGCCCGCTTCAGATTTTGGGCCTCAGCCCGAAATTTCATGTGGGGGTAGGGTTGCCACCTCAGAACTAAGTCTTGCCCGGAGACGATGACTAAAAAAAAACCACCAAAAAATACACATATGTAATTTTTTTATTTATATAAATTAACAAATTCAAAACTCACATTCCTACAAATTAAATACAATTCTAATGATCACAGAGTAGTTACTATGCATTGTGATATAAGAATATTATAAAATTATTGTTTCCATAGTTGCATAAATATTTTGTTTGTAAATTGTTAATAATTCTTTAACTTTTATGTACGATTTAATAAGTCTAATAAAGCCTTGATCTAAAAAAGGTTTTGATATTTTTATTACAATTTATTAGACTTATTTAATCGTACATAAAAGTTAAAGAATGATTAACAATTTACAAACAAAACATTTATGCAACTATGGAAACAATAATTTTATAATATTCTTATATCTATTCCCTCCTATTAAATATAATCTTTTAAATAGTCTGGAGTCCGTTGTATACGAGTGCTTCGTCTTGAATTTTTTATTACAACTAATAAAAAACAAACTATAATTAAAACCGGAGCCCGGAGAGGTGGCAACCCTCCCTGGGGCCATGTAGACAGATAGTAAATTATTTTAAACTAGCTGCAAGGCCCGCCTTCGGCGGCCCTCTTGGTAGCCGGGAATCACGCCCCCTGGACCCCCAACCCACGAGTCCCACTCTCACACTCCACTCCCCCCGAACCATGCCCCCGTGCCCCCACCTCACCACTCCATCCCGCACCCCACCCACCTCGGACCCCCAAACCACAAACCCTTAACCTCAACCCCCCTCCCCCCGAAACCCACCCAGAAAACCCCAGCCCCCGCACCATGCACCCGTGCCCAACCCCCGCCCCCACACCACCACCTCAACACTCCATCCTGCACACACACCCCTACTCCGCCTTACTCCCTCACTCCACCCCCATTCCACCCCGCGCACCCCATGCCCTAACCCACCACCACTCCACCCCCGGAACCCAGATTTTGCATTTCTAGTCTTCTAGTGATCCACAGATTATGAATACAAAATTTGGTTGAGTTTGGCCCAAGAGCAAGAATTTTCATTTTTTGACCCTACCCCCCATTTTGATTAGTTTTTGCATTTCTAGCTCTCTAGAGGCCCACAGATTATGTATACATAATTTGGTTGAGTTTGCTCCAAGGGCAAGAATTTACATATTTTTCACCCTCCCCCTTTTAAACAAAAGTTGTCAGAAATCACATCCCCTACAACTTTGCTAATTATAAAATTTGCCGTAAAGTTAATACTTTAGGAGTTATTTGATCATTTTCATTCGTGCGCCCCCCAAACCCCCTTCTGGTGTCAAAATATCAAAACGTTATATAGATAAAAACTTAAGTTAGAAGACATCTGATACAAATGGCGTGATTTGGAGCAATGTACAGACAAAACCCTAATTTTATATATTATATATAGATAGGGAAGATGAAAGATATTAATTGAATTATATTTTTAAGAGTCCTTTTTTATAATTTAATTGATTAATTGGATGCTTCGGATACCTACAAGAGTGAATTATCGTCATAATTTTAATTTTTAGATCACTCAGTTGTTGGAGATTAAATGTTGATATATTATAGTAAAAAATATACATCGTCGCCTTAGAGAGTAAACCTGCTAACTCATAACAAGGAAATTTTACAGGGCAGAGAAAAAACAAAGAAAATTTAATATTGTTGTTTTGGAAAGAAACTATTTTTCACATTTTTTTTCTACAACTTACGATCATAATTTTAAGTAGCACTTTTAATTGGACGATGCTGCATCTCTTTTTCTTTCGAACGTTATTAATATATCATATTTGATAAAAAATGGAGTTAGCAGGTTTACACTCTAGGCCGATGATATATAAAAAAAAATTGCGTTTTATGTAAATAGTCTAAAAGTACTAAGTAGTTCGTTTTTAAATTTAAAATGTAAATTGTGACAGGTAAAATAAGCCAAGAGTGAATCGGATCACATACCGAGTCTTTTGTATCTTATAATTTAGGAAATGTTTGAGATATCAAATTCGTTCTTATGTCATTAATTTTTGACCACACATAAAATTCGACTCTTCCTAAAATAATCATTCGATTAAAATTTTAGCACAATTTTTGATTTCTGGGAGATTTAATACATTTAACTTTTAAATTTCAAGTTGTATCTTTATTATTTTTTCGAGCTACAGTGCTCTGACAGACAAATATAGTAGGATTATGTTTTAATTTTTAAACGGAACCCTAAAAAACAATTTCAACTTGTTTTATTTTAATATATTATAATGACTGGGATCTAAAAATTTAAATTGTGCTGAGGATGGACATTTGAAGGTGTCGGAAACACCAATTAATAATTTAAAAATAATATAAAAGAAAACAAAAAATATACCTTATTCAATTAATTTTTTCCATCTTCCTTTTTAAAAGAATTCAAATATTTTATATTAATATGTATATTAAAAAAGTAAAACCTTCTATTGTTTTAAATGTGGATTTTTCTTGGGACGTTGATCTAATGGACTTGAATGGAATTAAAGGTGAATTTGTTTGACTTCTGCTTATCCCGCTACTTGTTGAAGGCTCCGTTAAAATAGATTTGTCCGTGAATTGACTTGAGCTTGGCTTTTTACTAATTTCAGATTTTTTAGATTTAGATTCATTTTTCTTATTATCTTTAGATTTCTGAAAGAAAAAAACATAAAATAAATAAATAAATAAAAATATACAATGATGTTTGCACTAAACATTTTTATTTACCTGAGATGATGTGCTAGGTTTTGGTTCTGATGAAGGGTCATTATAATCCTGTAAAATAGAAATCATTTAATTATTATTTATTTGGAATTACATGCCTTAATAAACACCTTAAAATAATTTTTTAATAGTTTTTAAGGAATTTGGTGTTGGTACTTGGTGAAACATTTTTTAAAATTATTGGATAAAAATACTTGGTAGGTTTCACATTAAGATATAAAAAAAATAAAACGAATTTATTTTTGGAGAATCTTTAATTCTCCAAAAATAAATTCGTTTTATTTTTTATATCTTAATGTAAAATCTACCAAGTATTTTTATCCAATAACCTTAAAATAAATAAATATTTAAAAGAATGAGGAATATTTTGTGAGAGATACATACATTATTTTTTAGGGCCGTCCATAAATTACGTCACACGAATTTCAAGATTTTTAGACCACATTTTAGAGTTACATTTTGCCTCATTTTCATTGAAACCCCCTGTATTGTGACCTCATAATATCACTTTTATACCCTATAATTTAATAATTATAGATTTTGTTTTATAAATTAAATTCAACTAAAATGATTTAATATATTTTAAGTTTAATGTTTTCAATTTTTTAATTTGATTTTTGTGACATCACAATTTTTAAGATCCCCGGGCCCCCTTGTCACAAATCTGAGATGTCCCCTCCCCCTTAATATGCGACGTAATTTATGGCGGCCCCTTAGTGGAGTCATAATCTAGACAAGTTAAGATTAACTTATTTGAAGTTGTGCCTTTTCTAATTATCCATTTACTGTGATATTGAAAAATGTATTAGATTGTAAACTGTCATATGAAGTCTTTACAGAATTTGGTGTCGGTTCTAGGTGAAACATTTTACTTATTATCTGTCATATGAAGTATAATTAATTAGAAATACAGTTTCTTATCGACTTATGACCACAAAAAATAAATGAATAAAAATAACAATACAGTACAATATATACATTTTATGTTTTTCACATTATGTATAATAGATCGAATTTTTGTGTTTAATGTACAATTTTCATAGCCACTTTGAATGAAAATAGTAAATAGAGTAAAGGGTGTGTAGTTTCACAGTGAATGAAATAAAACTCAAAGAGGTTTTATACAAACTCAATATATTTCGGATTATTAGTCCATCATCAGGAGTTTACAAGTTAATACTAATGAGTACTAATGACTAATAGTATTAACTTGTAAACTCCTGATGATGGACTAATAAATAATCCGAAATATATTGAGTTTGTATAAACCTCTTTGAGTTTTATTTCATTCACTGTGAAACTACACACCCTTTACTCTATTAATTAACATCATGTTTCACCTAAAACCTACACCACTTTCCATAAGTAAAAATGAAAATAGTGTTGAAAAATATAGATACGACTTTTAAGACCAGTTCAAGTTATGACCTGTTAGTCAGAACGGAACTCGGACATAAGTCGAGGAGACCCTGTACTGGTGTCCGTTGAATTTTGAAATTTTAAGTTTTTTTTTTATTTATTTTTTTTTAACAATTTAAAAATAACCACATAATTTAGATTTTTATTTTTATTTATTAAAAAAATCAGTATTGTATAGAACGTTTCGATCACTATTTCTGAGATAGTTATTGAGTGAAGTGACGAGTTCAAAGATTCTTGGTCAACTGACTTGTTGTTAGAAACTTGTTAAGCTTCCAAGGTTTGTTGGTTTTTTTAATCAATTTATTTTAATAAAATTTGGCATGTAATCGATAAAATATTTATCTCAAACTAAGTTGTTTCTTTTTTAATGATACATATTTTGTACGAAATTGCATGTATGTTTTAGCTTTTTAATATTAATAGCTAATTAGGAACCAAAGGTTGAAAGGATTTGGCATCCAATATTCATTCGAAACTTAATTGACTATATAGTTTATACTCTTAAAATTTTAAGGGTTATTTATCTAATTAGAAATAAATTTAATAATATATCAGTTTTTATTTATTTATATTAATTCACTCGCGTTGCGATCACCACTAGTTGACCATCTTTAGAATGGTATTCTGGTTCTTTTTTACTCAATCAAAAATTAGGAGTGCTAATGAATAATAATTAACGCTAATTTTCCTAAGCGATCCTGATCTTTTTTTAGAAATTAAGCCTATAATTCAATAAAAGCTAACAAGGAATAATAAAAATAAATTCTCCATTTTAAAACGTAAAAAATAAATAAGCTGACGTGTTCTGATGTGGCCATCTACTTGATTTTATCATACAACCTGGACCCTAAAATTATTTATAATTATGTAGGGGGGGGTTAGTTTTTGGATTTTTATGCTTCTGGGGTCCCACTGATTATGTATACAAAATTTGGTTGAATTTGGTAAATGGCCAAGATTTTCATTTTTTGACACCCCCCCCCATTTTGGCCGGTTAGTTTTTGCATTTTTAGACTTCTGGGGGTCCACTGATTATGTAACAAAATTTGGTTGAGTTTGCTCAAATGGCCTAGATTTTTAATTTTAACCCCCCCTCCACCCCCCTTAGTTTTGGGTCGACATGCACCAAAATCTAATAAGCTCTTAATCTCAATGGACCAAAACTACGTGTGAAATTTGATTTCGATATTCCCACTAGTTTTTGAGCTAGCTTGTCCACAAAAATTTGGTAACGCACAGACAACCAGACATTTTGACAAAACAATTATTATCTCGAAAAATATAATTTTTTCGATGTTCACTTATTAGAGCTTTTTTGTAGACCGAAATGCCATGGTTTCGCTCTATTTTTTAATCAAAATAGTTTCAGCCGTTTCTGAGATATTTCGAAAAAAAGAAGGAAAAAAACACTTTTTTCATGCACGATTACAATATTTACTACTAAAGTAAAAACAATTGAGCCGTTTATTTTGAAATTGGCGTAAGTCCATCCAAAAAAATCGAGTTAATAGTTACATTTTTACATGATCTTTTCATTCCGAAACATTTTATTACTAATATTTTTAAAATCATTAAGATTTTGTAACATGAAAATTTGCTGGTTAATGAAGTGATGAAAAAGTTTATTTTGAAAGTGGCGTTAAGACCCATTGTGAGAGTTGCAAATGGATATGGAAAATATTATGCAATAAAATTTTATGAGATCCCAGCTTTATCTTTCATTATCAAAGTAGCAGTTGAATTATCAATGTGCAATGAATTATGAACAACAGAACAGCGCCTGCCAACAGAAAGAAGCGGCTTGTTCTCGCGCAGTCTGTGTTAAAAACCAGTCATGAACAGTGTTGTTTCACTTCCTGAGTATTTTTACTTGTTTCTACAGTTTACTTAAATTGTTTTCTTAAATTTGCTACATTATAAACCACCTGCACACCATAGTTATTTTAAATCCCTCCCGCATACACAAACTGGAGAAGACTGAATAATATAATAAAACAATATTAATTTTAATTAATAAAGTAAAGGGTGTGTAGTTTCACAGTGAATGAAATAAAACTCAAAGAGGTTTATTTCATTCACTGTGAAACTACACACCCTTTACTTTATTAATTAATATCATGTTTCACCTAAAACCTAGACCACTTTCTCTAAGTAAAATATTAATTTTAATGTAAAAATTATTTAACAAAGAATAAAAGTTTTTTTTGATTTTATAACATAAAAGTGGATACATTTATTTTTATTTCAAGGAACATTTACTTTTCCTATGGACTTGTGCTTTCTTAAGAATTGAAAATGTCATTTCATTGATATTGAAAGTGGCGTAAGTCTATTTATAGCCATCAAAAATATATTATTTCTTAAATAATATTAATTATGCTAATTGGGATGATAAATTTGACACCCTTAAAAACCTTATCCCTCATTGAAGGGACTTATGAACAAGTGCGTTCTTTATTGCTCTATATTCGTCGGCCATTCGTGGTGCCCTTTGGCTGGTTGCGGAGGGATCGGTTTGGGATGCTCTGCTTGCCCTACTGTGCCCCCGAGCGGCCCGCCTTAGGGATCAGCATTTGAGGGCTGGCGAATTTATGGTAATATGATAGGCTGGCTAAATGGTCAGCTATGTTCCCGAGGCCAATAATAAAAAAGAAAAAAACCCAAAAACATTATTTTACTATTAAATCTGTTATCCATGTTTTTAAATTTAATCCAACGCAAGCCCTTCAATATCTCGATTCGAACATAAATGGACTTACGCCACTTTCAAAATGGCTCAATTAATCTAAATTATTAAATTTATTTCAATAGTGAAACAAATAACCCATGAAAATTGTAGAATTCAATATCCAATAAATGAATTTAAATTCATAATTCCATTACTTTTTCTTTTTTAGAATCGATTTTTTCTCCTTTCAATCGAATTTTTTTAACAGGAGGTGATGAGGGTGGGCTGCTGTTGCTTGGGCTTGTGCTTGTAATTGTTTGTTCAGGTTCTTTAGATGTAGAATTTTCGACATCAACTATCGGTACAATAGTTACTCTCTCATTAGGTAATATAAACGTAGGGATCGGTAGATTGAAATCCGGAGTTGCTTGATCCGCTACGGCTGTAAAGGCTGTTTGAGGAACGGCTCTTGGAATCAAAGGAATCAATCGTCGACCTTCCACCTCCCATTGATCACGAGTTCTTGGTCCTGACAATCTATTAGAAAAATAAAAATTACATATTAGAAATAGTACCTGGCGGACTGTCGGTAATTTTTTGATTAAGTTAAAAGCGATATATTAATATTATTTTAAATTCGGATAAAAAAGGTCGATTTTTATTTGCAGTCGAAATTAATAAAATTTTATTTATTTTTTTGCCAACGTTTTGTCAGGCTCCGGCCATCGTCGACAGTCGTCAAGTTTTAAAGGTAGTTGTTTCCCCATATGGGTTTTCTTAGGATTTTTTTGAAATTTAGACAGATTATTATTTAAATACTTCTGCATTGATTGGTGGCAAAACGAAATTTATGAACAATATAGTTCCGGAGATATTAAATTCCAAAGATAGTTTTTCAGACGCTTATACATTGCACTATACGGGATACCGGAGAGTTTACATACATATTTAATTATAATTAAGAAACTCTTCTTACCATTGTTATAAAAAACTAAACCAACATTAAACAATATCTAATACATTTTTTAAGAAAATTTTAATTCATAGTTACAACACAGTTTCTGAGATAATAATGAATAAATAATATAAAAAATGTATAATGAAAAATTTACACTAAAAACAAGCTGGCAACAATGCATTTACTTAACCTAAAAAGTGGGTTAACTTTAGTACTTTTTTTGACGTTTTTTCGCTTCAGACATTGTCGCAACAGCTTTCAATCGTTTATTATGAACTTTTTGTTTTATAAATCTTTCTTTATAATGTACTTTATTTGAAATTTCTATGATAAAATATATACAAGCTCAGACAGTATTGCCAGATTTGTCAAACGAGCACGGGATTGGCTAGTAGTGGTACATACAACAAAAAGTTTTGGGCTTATGAATCCCTATTCTCTTTTCTATATACTCTAGAATTAACTTTTTGCTAGTATTGTCGCGAAACAACTACCTTAATTGCAATTAAAAATAATATTAATATACACAGAGATCCCTTCGCTGACCCTTTTAAACCCCGAAGAAGGAGGAACGATCCTCCGAAGCGTCGGATTTTTTAAGAGGATGAAAATGACGTTATAATAAATTATTTTCTTCGAAATCTGTGGTTTTCATTATCCTTGGACTGCCTTTGTATCAATTAAGCATTGAGTTCTACCACTCCGTCTTCAATAGAAAATATCTTCAATTAATTAAATTTCCAAATTTTAATTTCCTAATAATAATATTTGTAATATAATGATTATAAATTAGTATATATACCTATGTATAAAAATAAGAACAAATCTTTTATAGAAAACAATCATAAAACGTTTATTTGAATCCAAACGTTTCGGGAGAATTTCTCCCTTTATCAATGGAATTTTAATTAATTTGAAAATATAGTTGCTTTAAGAAAGAAATATAAAGCAACTATGAATAAATATTTATAAAGATTTGTATTTATTTTTTATACTTATTTATTTATTTTATTTATTTATTCATTCATAATTCTTACAATTTAACTTTACACAATGCTCTGAGGCAGTTTGCCTATATATAAAACAATCAATACAATTTTTTCACTATTTGTGTATATATTTATTTGTTAGAGACGATATATAGTTTCAAAAGTTTGATCTTCATCTTCAGTGTTTTTAATTATAAATATTTTATCTGTTATTGCTCATGGGTTCAAATACCCGAGTATGAGCTTACTTTAATACAACAAAAAAGAATTTACTTATATCCAATCGAGTATTAGAACCCATGAGAAATAACAGATAAAATATTTATAATTAAAAAGACTGATGACGAAGGTCAAATCTTCGAAACTAGAGTGTCTAATAAATAATTATTATTTATATACCTACATATATATATATATATCATTATATATATGTAGGTTTATTTGCATCAAGGAGAGGACAACCCCAGTGATTTTTCTTTATGAATGTGTAAGGACGTTCCCTAATAAATCGATTTTCTTGGAATCTTTTTAAAACTTTGAATACACATATTTATAAGTGTCCTTTATACGTAGAAATTTTTTTCAATAGTCTTTGCGGCATTAAATTTATAAATATTGACCATTGAAATTTGCATATTTAACACGCGTAGCCTATCCCGATTGGTGTTAAAGCGACTGTTTCATTAATAACAATCGTAATTTTCTTGAAATTATTTTGAACAACTGAGAATCATTAACTGAAGATATAACAAATATTTTCCTGTTAAAATAATTGTATCAAGCGGTATTCGTTTTGTATGAAAAATGTTAAAAGATAGATACTTTTGATAGTTTTAATTTTTTCTCTCATGGCATGGCAAGTGAGAGACGGCGACTTGGCAACGTCGCACTAAAATCACTCAATTTTTCCATATCTAAAAAACTTCTACAGCTAGTGCATTTGAGATTTTTAGCTAATTCTCTCAACCTAACTATACTGTTCTCATCTGGAATTTCGTATTGAGCTGTTTCATGAAGTGTTTTTTTTTATTCTTTGATTTTTAGCGTCGGTAAGAATGCAATGTTACCAGATCCGAGAAACGATGCCGTGAAAATATTTTTGCCTTTCTGTGCATGTGAGAGTAGGGGAAAGAGCGAACTGCATCTGAGCTATATTAGGGAACGTCCTTAAATGAATAACATAATAATTTTTGAATATGTTTAAACCCTGAAGGGGTAAAGATCCTCCGAAACGTCGGTATTTAAAAGAGTGTGAAAATGACGATCCAATAAATTATTTTATTCAGAATTTGTACTTTTTATTATCCTTGGGCTGCCTCTCCATTAAATCCCCAAACAAAATGATATTTCGTAATAAATTGATATATTACTTATATATAATATATACTTACAAATCAGCGATTGTAGATAGACATTCGTCATTCACTGCTCTTCTAATTTCAGCCTTATGTCTCTCAATGGAAATATTAAAAATATTCGAGGCATCTTCCAGAAGTTTTTTTCTTCTACTTGTCAAAAATCCTTGAGCCCTCAAAGCCGTCACAAGATTGCTAAACGCTTCTAATTCTAAAAATATTTAAACATTTTATCATCCATTTGTTTGTTTGACAGTATTTATTAAAAATAAAGCCTTAAATTTAATAAAAAAAGATAAAAAATTAGATTATATGTAGCAAAAATAAATTAAAAAAAAATGAGACTAAAATTAGATTACTAGGTAGGTTTCACAAATAAAATAAATATTGCTTATGAGTAGAGACCGGATTCCTATGCAATTGCATATTTTGTTTGCCGTCACATACGACCCAGGAGATCAATTATCTATCCGAATCATGAATCTAGGATACTGTGGGTTAAATTTTATACTGCATATTTGAGTAATATTGCATATTTGAACGATTTTTTGACAAATATTGCAGAAATAAAACAAGAGGGCACCAATTTAAATTTCAGCTTCAGCATCGTTGATGACGATGTTCAAGAGCGAGGCCCGGGTACGAGCCTCGCTAACTCGGCTCCCTCACTAACACTACACACTACCAGCACTTTACTGATGTGCTGTCTAAATGGGATGTTTCCGGTGAAAATAAATAAATAAAAAAAAATAGAATATTTTGCAATTTTTTACTCAATAAAAGTACATATTTGACCATTTGGTGTCTATAGCTTATTTTATCATTTTATTTCTTTCATAGCACTTCTTCAAATATACACTCTGTCTTCAATTTTAAATTTTTAGTACATAAAAAAATTTATTTTGCCATCTTTTACTCCATATATTTCACCGTATTCTCCATATTACAGCATTTTTAACTGCATATTTTATGGCATATTTTGACCGTTTTTACTGCATAAAAATCCAGTCTCTACTTATGAGCAAGAGTCAATATTTTTCTTTTAATATTAAATGAATGCACAGAAATTTTGACATGATTTGCTATTAAAAAGAGAAATCCAATTTTTATTAAAAATAATTTAACAAATCAATGAGATAGTTGCTATTTTTACTTTTAACATTTTGTCAATTTTTATTAAAGCGTTTGGATCATCCAAATTCTTTTCTATTTCTTCTTAAATTATTTTTTCGGGGTTCTGTAGCAAAAAAGCTAAAAACTGTTGTGAGACTTCTCTATCGGTACCGTTTAATTATTTTAGTAAATGCAATTTTAATTAAAACTCGTATTTTGAATAAAATGATTCTAAATAAGAGTTCAAAATGCCGATAGAAGTAGACACCTAAGTCAACTAATAGATCCGAAATTGCCCCGGATTGCTAATTTTGGTACACGAGTTCGATTTCCAAGGGGGTGTAAACAACCCTTCTGATATATAATTATAAACCCAGGTAGCACAAGAGATTCTAAGAATATTCACCAAATATAATAAAAGTACATATATAAATATTAGAATTATCCACAGGAGATTCTTAGAATATTTGCACCGGAAAAATTCTTGGATGAATCTTCCGGGAATATCCTTTGGTGGATAATCTAAGAATGTTCAACTAAGAATATTCTAGTAAATTGAATTAAATGTCCTACACGAATATTTTAGTTCTAAGGAAATTCCCAGAATATCTACGAAGATTGAAAGATTATTCACAGGATATTCCAATATCCAGAAAATATATTATCAGAATATTTATAGATTATTCTTGTGCTACCTGGGAATAATCCATTTCATCTCGGATCTAATAGGGGGCAACTTGTTAATTTTTTTAGATATGGTTAAAATTTATTATAATATGCATCAGATATAAACTCACTTTGAATTGAGTGAATTGTTGTTTTTTTTAAGATACTATTATGAAAATATGACTTCTATTTAGGGATCAGATTTTTTGAATAAAATGCTAAAAAGTTTTTTTCTAATTATTTTAATCTTCTTCTACTTTATAAAGGATTCCCAATAATAAGACATTTTTAAATGTTTTTTGAAGGATTGCTTATATTTATCCATTTCGAATTTAGTAAATAAAAATTTATTGTGATTTCCATAGAAATTTAAAGTATCTATATATATATAATTAAGGTTTTGTCTGTACATTGGTCCAAATCACGCCAAATTTTGGTTGCACACGTTTCAAGCAAAGTTATGAACGAAAACACCCTCAACAAAATTCCTTCTCGCTTAGTCAGAACAATGTTTCTCCTTGTCTAAAATTCATAACGCCACACTAAATCTAGGGAAAGTCAATGGGAAGCCACCCCTGTGAACTATTTCCCCAGGAAATTTACTATGGAGACCTTTCTTCTCGTTGGTGCCAACGCTTAAAATTGAGAATACCACCCGAAGAGGGAAATAATCCAGGACCATATATCTGCGAATGAGTCATCGAAAGAGCGTCCAGAATCGCGAGGGCCATTTTAGAGATATTCTATTCCATAATTAATGAGAATTTAATGGAAGGGAGTCTAGGAATAGATAAAAAGATTATTTACAATAAAAGAGTATTTAATAAAGATAAAAGTAAATAATTTTTTGTAACATATTAATTTACTATGAGTTAGGTTTTCTAGGTCACTTGTTTCACGTTAAAAAATAAAAAGAGGTAAATTTTTTCAATTATTATATTTCGGGCTATCAACCCATCTTCTTAATATCTTATAAAAATTTTATTTACTCTTATCTTTATTAAATATGTTTCACCTTGTACCAACACCACAATCTCTATTAATTATTAAAAGAGTATTTATTAGAAAGTTTCTTTTTTTACATCTTTTGAGCCGACGATTCGGAGGATCTTCCCTCCTTCTTCAGGAGTATTCTATTCTGTTGACTATTGATGATGGAAAGACAAAAAATATTTTCTCAACAACAACAAAAAATAGGAATCAAGAAGAAAAATTATTAGATGTTCCTTCATTGACTCTTTGAACCCTGAAGGAGGGAAGATACTCTGAAATGTCGGTTCAAAAGCTTTTTTTTTTTTAATGATATTGATGTGAGAAGGAGATACACCCAAAAGGTGCATCCCCTAAAGGCCTGGGTTGGCCCCTCCATCGTGAAAAGAAGAAGAGGGGATTTTATGCACATGAATTATTTAACGGGTTATAGTGGTGTTTCACAAAGTGGAAATAAAATTAAAAAAATTAAAAAATCTTTCAAATTATTTTGGAGATTTTTTTATTTATCTCTATACATATTTCGGGCTATGAACCCTTCATCAGGAGGTTTAACAGAAAACTGAATCTCCAAAATAATTTAAAAGATTTTTTAATTTTTTTAATTTTATTTCCACTTTGTGAAACACCACTATAACCCGTTAAATAATTCCTGTGTTTAATATGTTTCACTATAAACCAACACCGCTTTTCCTAAACTTTATTGGGGATTTTATGGGCTGGGTAGGAGTTAAAGGTGTCTGTGGATGGGGGTCTTAAGGTTATAAGTTGCGAGGAAGACGGTGACTGGAAGTGAGTTCCAGTCTCTTGAGGTCATAGGGATAAAAGAGTTGGCGAAAGCGTTGGTTCAGGTTTTATCCAATTTAACAGCGAAGGGGTGCTGAGCTTTCGAAAACCGCGTGTTTCTAGTAAAGAGGGCTCTAGGGCAGGGGTCGGCAACCTACGGCTCGCGAGCCACATGCGGCTATTTCAATGTGAAGATGAGGCTTTATTTTAAATCAAAAATCAAATTTATATATATCTAATCCTAATCAAATACCATAATATTGAATTAAATATGTTAGTGGCTCTTTAAAAACTGGGAAATTTTGTAAATTGTAACTTTTGGCTTTTCCGTCTCAAAAGGTTGCCGACCCCTGCTCTAGGGGGATGATTTCAGCTTTACTGAACAGACACCATGATAGTATCTGTAGTATAGGGAAAGGGCAGAAACGGTTCTTCGGTGAGCCAGGGAGTCGAGTGTGTTAGTTAGGGCCGGGTCTCCTCCTATTAGTTTAATTGCTCGCTTCTGAATTGCATCCAGTGTGGCAAGAGAACGAATAATAAGCTGTAAATAAAATACTCTTATTGTGAATAATCTTTCTATTTGTTCAGTTCCATTAAATTCTCAGTTATAAATTACCAGTCCATTTACGAAGAAAATCAATTTTAAAATTCACTAAAATATCATAATTCGCTTATAAATATTAAGTTTTATTCTAAATTTAAAAATTGTATTCTTTTTGCGAATCCATTTAATCCAGAGCTTTATTGATTCATTATTTCGAGGTTGGCATTTGGATTTGAGCTCTCCATTTTTTTTTCATGTCAAAATCGCTGGCTGGCTTTTATCGATCAAGAGAATTAATTATAAATAACTAAATAGATTATTCTACGAAAGAGAGGTCGAAAAATTATATAAGAATATAAGAAAAGTTCTTAGAAACTTTTTCAATATTTAAATCAAATATTAAATCAAAGAGTACCTAATCAAGTTTTCCATCTTTGAATTTGTTTATTATCAAAAAGAAATGTATTTTAATCATTTAAATTAAAATATAAATTGTGTCTAATTAAATTATACATTATAAATATTGATCAAGTAATTAAATTAATTGGTAAATTAAGAATTTTTTCATAGGGTTTAGAAATTCAAAGAGTATTTATAGTAAATGACAAGAAATTTGTGATTCTAATCCGAATCCTAATATCAAAGATTACTCTTTGACTAATATATTGGACTATTTTTTGAAAATATTATTCTTTTTATTAAAAAGAGAAGAAATTTAAGCAACTTGTCTCACCTATACGCCTAAGAATGCGTTTACTTTCATCTATCGTCATACCGATTATATGATTTTTCCTGAAAAATAAAAAAGTTAAATAAATTTATATGAATTTCATTTTAAATCAATTCTAATATATGAATTATACTTATTCATTTCTCATCTATAAAAGAATATCATTGCAATTTTTATTCAAAAAAAGTGAAATGACATTATTAAAAAACATTCTCGATGATCAAATATAAAGTCCATTATATGGATATTTTCTTGAAGAGTATCATTGTTCCTTTAATCAGTAGAAAAATATTAAAAAGAATGAATAAAATGTTTTAAGAGATAATTTTAAGATCAAATTAAGGTTAAATGTCTGATTTATAAACGGCGGCGATAGATTATCTGACTGGGTCGACCGTGCTGCCGCTTGGCGGAGCACCCGGAATCAGAGCAACCCATGCATTTGCATGAAATTAATTCAATTAATTGATGAGTTATTTAATTTTATTATTAAGAAAAAACATAAGATACATATTTTGTTTTATCCCATATATAACATGGATTCCAATTTGTATAAAAAAGCATAAAGAGAAACCAATGAGGTTGTCCTCTGCTTGATGTAAATAAACATTTTTCATTAAATTGAAGGGTTGGTTTTGTCACAAATATAATAAAACAATAATTTTAATAACTATTAGAATTATTAGTGTTGGCAGGCCACTCATGAACATATTCAATAATAAGACTCATCTTGAAAAACTTGATAAAATGGGGGTTGTTTATGAGATGGTTTGTGATTCATGTAAAAAAGATAAAAAACACACAAATATATAGGTGAGACTTCAAGACATTTGAGACAAAGAATTAAAGAACATATTTCATCGATTAATGGAAATAAATTGGTCTCCCCGTTATCCATTCATGCTATTGACAACGAGCATACTTTCGATTTTGAAGGAGTAAAGATACTAGATTATGAGAAAAATTGGACCAAGAGAATAATAAAAGAATCTCTTTATATATTGAAGGATATCGATAATTGTGTAAATTTCAAAATGGATTCGGAAAACATATCAGAATGTTATAGTCTCATTGTGTCATTGTTGTGAGAATATTGATTTTATTTAGTGTGTTGATTAAACATGTATTGATTTTATAAGAGAAATGTAATAGGTGAACAGATTTAAACCTCTGAATATAGGCTTTATTAACCAAAATTGTCTACATAATAAGCAGTAACGCCATTGTAGTAATAGTCAACAATGCCATTTGTAAACAATAGTCAACAATCAAAACGTAAACAAACTTTCTTATATCACTCTTCCCTCCTAGGTTTTAGTTGAGTAGTCGCTGAGATAGGCAGGTAGTTTTCGAAGTCTGGAGCTGCGGCGAAGATTGAAGTGGAAATCGTTGTTCTGTTCGGAATGTGAATCTTCAGGATGTTCAACGGATTCAAAGGGAGATTGAGATAAAGATGGTCGGGCTTCTTCCACGTCATTTTCGAGTTGGCTAGTTTTCGGATCTTGAGATAAAGGTGGTCGGACATCTTCTACATCGTTTTGGAGTTCATTAGATTTAAATCTTGAGACAAAAGGGACCGAGAACAAGATTAAACCTCTGAATATAGGCTTTATTAAACAAAATTCCAATACATAATAAACATTAACGCCATTTGTAAACAATAGTCAACAATGCCATTTGTAAACAATAGTCAACAATCAAAACGTAAACAAACTTTCTTATATCACTCTTCCCTCCTAGGTTTTAGTTGGTAGTCGCTGAGATAGGCAGGTAGTTTTCGAAGTCTGGAGCTGCGGCGAAGATTAGAAGTTGAAGGATAATTGTTCTGTTCGGAATGTGAATCTTCAGGATGTTCAACGGATTCAAAGGGAGATTGAGATAAAGATGGTCGGGCTTCTTCCACGTCATTTTCGAGTTGGCTAGTTTTCGGATCTTGAGATAAAGGTGGTCGGACATCTTCTACATCGTTTTGGAGTTCATTAGATTCTGAATCTTGAGACAAAAGGGACCGAGTATCTTCTTCACAGTCTTGAGTTTGTAGAGGAGCAAGATGTCTTAAAGAAACGGTTGTCTCGCGTCCATCAGGAAGTCGAACATTAGCGTAGTTGGGATTCGCTTCTAACAAAGTTACTTCATCAACTAAGGGGTCATATTTTGAATGCCGAACCGATCTTCGTAAGAGAACTGGTCCCGGATTCAATAACCATGAAGGCATAGACATTCCATTAGATGACCTCCTGGGGTGCTTAAACATTCTTTCGTGTGGCGTTACATTAGTAGAAGTACAAAGTAGAGACCTTATAGAATGAAGAGCATCTTCAATAGCCTGTTCCCACTGCGATATGTCCAGTCCTTTACTTTTTAGAGCTAGTTGTATAGTTTTCCAGATAGTATAATTGCTTCGTTCAATTTGACCATTTCCTTGTGGATTGTATGGAGTAGTCCTACTTGTAGCAATTCCATGAGATGTTAAAAACGTTTTTATTTCTTGAGACATAAATGAGGGTCCGCGATCAGTATGAATGAATGCCGGCATGCCAAATATAGAAAAGAGATGACGTAGATTCTTTATAACTGTTGAGCTATTCATATCTGGGCATGGAAAAGCAAAAGGATATCTTGAGAACTCATCTATAATAGTTAAGATATACTTATTTTTAGAAGTAGATGGTAAAGGGCCTTTAAAATCCATATTAAGTCTTTCGAATGGAGCTATTGCTTTGATAAGCGTTCCTTCTCGCTTAAAAAATCTAGGCTTAATCTCTGCACATACTCTGCAGGCTGATGTCATTTTTCTGATCTCATCTAAGCTATAAGGCATATTTTTACTACGGACCCAGTGGTACATTCTTGTCTCTCCTGGATGACAAAGAGATTCATGAAAAATTCTCAATTTCTCATTTCGGTCTTGAATAACAGAACAGACTCTAGAAAGTGCATCGGCTGCTATATTTTCTTTGCCGGGTCTATAAACTATATCGTAGTTATAACAAGAAAGTTCAAGCCTCCATCTCATAATCTTCTCATTTTTAATCTTTCCAGAATGACTGGTATTAAACATGTAGGTTATGGACCTTTGATCAGTTACAATTATAAATCTCCTTCCCATAAGATAATGTCTCCATTTCTTAAGAGCTTCCACAATAGCCAAAGCCTCTTTTTCAACAGCCGGATGCTTTAGTTCGCTATTAGAAAGAAGTCTTGAAAAAAATGCTACTGGGCGTCCATCCTGAGATAAGGTCGCGGCAATAGCATAATCAGATGCATCCGTCTCAACAGTGAAAGGCAACTCACTGTCGATAGAAGCGACTGCGGCTCTCTCGATTTCTTTTTTTAATTCTTCAAAGGCATTGATAGCTTCTTCTGTGAGCGGGAACGAACAATTACTAAGCAGTTTAATTTTTTCAGAAAATATAGGAATATATTTGGCAAAATGTGAAAACATACCTATGGTCCTGCGTAGAGTGCATTTATCTGTGGGAGGTTTAAGTTCTTTTAAAGATTTAAGTCTGTCTGGATCGGGTTTAATAGATTTGTAGCTTACAGTAAATCCAAGTAGATGAATATTACGAAGGGAAAAATTACTCTTCTCTTGATTAATTGTGAGATTATATTTGGTTGCTGCTTTTAGAAATTTTTCTAAATTCGTATTATGTTCCTCCTGGTCTTTGCCACAGATTGTCACATCGTCTAAGTAGGCAAATGTATCTTTCAAATCTTCAGATCTTATAATTCTATCAATAACTCGTTGAAAGGCAGCAACCCCATTGGTCACCCCAAACGGTATTCTTTTAAACTGGAAGAGTTGTCCACATGCTTCGAAAGCTGTAAATGGCTTATCAGATTCAGCTATAGGCACTTGGTGGTAAGCGCTACGTAAATCGATAGTACTATAAATTTTATAATTAGCTACTTTATTGATAATTTCCTCTATTCTTGGAAGAGGATATGCGTCTAGTTGTGTAAAACGGTTCACTGTTCGAGAATAGTCGATTACCATTCGTCTCTTATGATTTTCGCTCGAAACGACTAATACTTGAGCTCTCCAAGGGGACATACTAGGCTCTATTATTCCTTCCTTTAGTAGTTTTTGCACTTCTACTTCAATAAATTTTGAATCACTTTCTGATTGTCTCCTGGATTTTATTGAAATAGGCTTGCATTCTGAAGAGAGATTATAAAATAGCGATGCGGGCTCAACACTTGCAGCAGTTAGTCCACATATTGAGAGTGGAGCTTTCTTACCGCCGAAAGACATCTGTACACTCGTATGATGTTTTAACAAATCGTGTCCTACTATAACGTCCGCACAAAGGTCAGGAAGCACTGGAAAATCGATATTTTCGTAGAGATGTCCAAGAATTTTGAAATTTACTCTGCATTTTCCAACTATTTTTGTTTTAAATGATGTAGAAGCCATAGCGACTTCACCATATGATGGTCTTACTTTTAATTGAAATTTGTTAGCTACTAGAGAACTTATGAAACTGAGTGTACTTCCGGTATCGATTAGAGCCGTAACTTGATTTCCATTGAGATCAGCAATAACAGAAGCCTTTGAGAGAGCAGGAGATATAGAAGCAGTACAATCGTAGATGCTGGCTATTTGTGAAGCTACTATCTTTTTACTAGAAGGTGTACTACCGTTCTTCCCAGATTTACATACTTTTGCATAGTGCCCTTTCTTCCCACATTTTCTACAGATTGCGTTGCTGGCAGGACAATGGATGCGAGGGTGAAAATTGAATCCACAAAAGAAACATCTAGCAGATGATGTAACAGCTAACATGTTTTCGTTAGAACCATGAATATCTGGTGTGAACGTATTACCTGTCACGGCATTAACATTTGGAATCGGTTGATATTCATTAGAATGAAGTTGAGCTAGCTCTAGAGATCGTGCCTGAGTATAAGCATCATTAAGATTTAGAGTAGGACTTTCGAGAAGTCTCTGTCGAACATGATGAGCTTGAAGTCCAGTGATAAATGAGTCTCTGATGCAATCATCACGATTTACTTCAGCAGTTACTGCCTTAAAGTTACATTTTCGAGCTATATCCTTTAAAGCTTCTAAATATTGATTAATAGATTCGCCTACCTTTTGACGTCTTGTGGCCAATTCATGTCTTGCTACAACTTCATTCACCGGCTGAATATAGAGAGTTTTAAGAATACCAATTGCTTCATTATACGACTTGGCCTCCTTAATTTTCTTATAAATCGGTGGAGAAACAAAATTATTCAGGAGTTTCAATTTTTCCCATTCATCAGGATTCATTTTTATTATAAAACTTGTAAAGGTTCCATACCAATGATCCCATACATCAGATGCATCCTTAGCTTCCGGTTCAACGGCGAGAATTTCCGGCTTAAGAAATCGATCCATACTGTATATTAAAATATAAATTTTGTTTAATAAATTGAACAAGATTAAACCTCTGAATATAGGCTTTATTAAACAAAATTCCAATACATAATAAACATTAACGCCATTTGTAAACAATAGTCAACAATGCCATTTGTAAACAATAGTCAACAATCAAAATGTAAACAAACTTTCTTATATCAATAGGGAAATGTGTATTTTGATATTTCATTAATAAAAAATTAAAAATAAAGAATGAATTTAACTTATAATGTGTTTCTAAAATGGATTATTTATAATGGGTTTTTTAATTGTATAATAATTGACGATGCAATGAGATAATTAGAAAAAAATAAAATTGAAAATAATATTTAGTATAATCATTAATTCAAAATAGTTTCTGGTTCAGTGATAAACGTTTTTATAAATTGTTGCTATATATATGTATGTGTGTGATTGTAATGAATTGTGTGATCTATCTATATTGAAGATTTAAGAATGAATGTTTCGTGTGAAATGACAAATTCCGGTTCTTGAACGAGATGTATGTATGATTTCAAATTATTGTAAAAATAAAAATAAAAATTTTTTTTTTGTATTATATAATTCTCTATAAAAAGAAAAAATGTAAATAAATGTTTCATTTCAATTTTTAGAACTACTGAGGATGGTCGACCAGTGGTGACCGAAACTGTATAGTTATCAATTAAATAATTCTAATAGTTATTAAAATTATTGTTTTATTATATTTGTGACAAAACCAACCCTTCAATTTAATGAAAAATTTAAATCAAGTCACTTAAGTTCTGGAAGAAATTTAGTAAATAAACATACCGAATATAAATATGCAGGGATTTTCAGAGAAAATGCAAGGCCGGGGCAACCATTATTTTTGAGAGCCTTCAAAATCTAATATATATATATATATATATATATATATATATACAAAATTAATGTTTTGTCTGTACATTGGTCGAAATAACTCCAAATTTTGGTTGCACAAGCAAAGTTATGAACGAAAACACCCTGAAAAATTCCTGTATGTCTGTCTGTATGTATGTCTGCGTGGTTTCCGGGAAAAGTTGCTCACGATTCACGTAAAAACGACTGAAGGGATTATTATGAAATTTCACTTCTAACTTAAGTTAATTGCTATATAACGTTTTGATATTTTGACCCCAAAAGGGGTTTGGGGGAGGGGGTGGGCGCCTAAATGGAAATAGGGGAAGTGGGGTCCAGGGAGCTAGGCGGGGGTGGAAGGCACGGGGTGGTGTCCGGGGTGCGGTGGTGGTGGTGCAGGTGAGGGTCCAGAGGCGTAGTGGGGTGGTACGGGGGTGGGGGTACGAGGTGGATGCAGTGTGTTGGGGCGGGGGGTGGGCACGGGTGCATGGTGCGGGGGTTGGGGGTGCTGGGTCTTAATATATATAAAAAGAGAAGGTGATGTTTCATTCATTCATCTATCAACGCAGAGCCTAAACCGCTTGACCTAGAAAGATGAAATTTGAAATGTATATTATTTCAACGATTTATGTGTGGTAAGAAGGGATTTTTTTGAAATTCAAACCCTAAAGGGGGGAAAGTGCTCCAAAATATGTTTTCAGAGTTTTTCAAAATCACTTAAAGCAGAAATGATATGGGTTTAGTTTAGAAAGGTGAAGCAATGAAATACAAAAAAACATATTTGTCTCCGAAAGGGAGATATAGTCATTTTGGGGTAAATTTTTGAAATTTTTAAAGTGCTCTATCTCCTCGAATTTTTAAGTTTTAGAATTCAAACTAGGTACATAGGTTTAGTAATGCTAAATCTCGAGTGGGTTTTTTATTTTTTGAAATTTGACCCCTGAACCGAAAAATGGGGGATTTTTGATTTTGTGGTCTAAAACACAAAAGGCTTCTTCGTTCGTATCTTTCTTACCTTTGGAGCAAACTCAACCAAATTTTGTAGACATAATCTGTGGGCCACTAGAAGGCTAGAAATGTAAAAACTAACCACCCAAAATGGGGGAGGGTCAAAAAATGAAAATTCTTGCCCTTGGACCAAACTCAACCAAATTTTGTATACATAATCTGTGGTCCTCTAGGGAGCTAGAAATGCAAAAACTGGGTGTGGGGGTGGAATGGGTGGGAAGGGTGCGTAATGGGAAGCAGGATGGGTGCGGAGGTGGAATGGAGTTGGGGTACGGGGGTGGGGTGCAGGGGCCCGGGGTGGATGTGGGGTGGAATTGGGAGAAGGGGGCGTATTGGGGTCCAGGGTGGATACGGAGATGGAATGGGTTATTACAATACTTTACCCATGCTTCGCATTGGATAAAGTAAAAATAAAGCAATAATATACAATCGTGTCTGTCAAATAAAACTACCGGGGGGGGGGGGGGGTAAAAATCATAAAACAAAGAAATAATAGGTGTACTTGAATAAAATCAGCAAAATAAATATAATAATGTTGATTTTATTCAAGTACACCTATTATTTCTTTGTTTTATGATTTTTTAATATACTGATGAGAATTTTGTGGAATTTTTTACTCAATAAAAGTACATATTTGACACTTTTGTTGTCTATAGCTTACTTTATCATTTTTATTTCTTTCATAGCACACCTTCAAATCTATAGACTTTTTGTTTTCAATTTTAATTTTTTAGTCCATAAAAACAATTATTTTACCAGTTTTTACAGCATATATTTGCATATTTCAACGTATTCTGCATATTACTTGCATATTTCAGCCTTTTCAGCTGCATATTTTGTCAGTTTTTACTGCATAAAAATCCGGTCTCTATAGTAATAATATACATATGTATATGTAAAGGTAAATGTAAATTGTAATGTATATGTAAATAATAATGTATAGTAATGTATGTAAGTATGTAGTAAGTATGTAAGTAATGTATGTAATGTATAGTAATAATCTATATTTAAATTTTCCGATCGCTATTTTAGTTCCAGATTAGGCCGCTTGGGGTGCTGTAAACAGCGTTTCAAAACATAGGGAGAATTGCCTATCTATATATCTTTTATCTATTCTTCACTCTGTCAAAACTCAAAATTCAAAGAGGATTCTCGTCGATATTGTGTTCTTAGTTGGATATTTCCTTATTATTATATATATAATCTTCTTATTCAATATATATAATTATGCCTGGTAATTTAGGAAATGTTTTATTAGAATATTATACAGAAAAGCTGCTAGCTGAAAGAGAAGTGGCTATTTATAAAATGAAAAATGAAATTTTATTAAAAAAATTGCAGGTATAGGAATTAAGTAGTTTTGAATATAATAATTATTTATTATTAATTAATTCATTTATTTGAAGGGAACTAAAGAGACTTTAGAGAAAAAAGAAAAAGAATATAAAAATGATTTATTGAAAGAAATTCAAAATTTGGTAAAAAAAGAAACTGAGAAATTGTACAAAAATGTAAGATTTATTTATTTATTTATTTCACTGAATAATTAGTTTTTGATTTTATATTTTATTTTAATTATAGATGATCGATGAGACGAAGAATTCAATGAAAACTGAAACGAATTCAATTAAAAATACAATTGAAACATTCAATGAAAATGTACAGTATTTATTTATTTTTTTATTTATATATCAATTTATTCATGTATAATATATTTTCAATTTATTTATTTTTTAGAATAATGTTAAAATCAATTCTCTGGAAAGTAAAATTGACTCACTAAACCAGGAAATGGTAAATTTAAATAGAAAGGTAAAGTATTTATTTATTTATCTAGTACAATATTAAAGAGGAATTTATACTAGGGCCGAAATATGGAATGGAATATTTTATTAATTACATGTCAGAAGGCTTGTTTTACTTCCAACGGGAATCAAATCTGAATGCATATGTTAGCGCCTTACATGTCAGAGGGCTTTGCCAATTGCTAATTTTGGCAATTCTCGAAGAGGCGAAATCAACCCTTCTGACATGTACTAGGTGTATAAGTTTAAAACTGCTTTTTTAGTAAAAAAAAAACAAATGTTTTTTTCATAGAAAACAAAAATAAATTTATTCAAAGTACTGGCCCTCACTAGCTAGACATTTTTGCCAAAAAATTCCTTTTCTTTCGAGGCAAACCACTCATCAAGCCATTTTCGGACGTCTCGTAAGAATCGAAGTGCTGCTCAGCGAGCGCGTAGCCCATCGACGAAAAAAGGTGGTAATCAGAAGGGACCAGGTCTGGTGAATAAGCGGCATGGGGTACAACCTCCCAGTTGAGTCTCTCCAAGTCTTAGACCATGAAATATATAGACATGCCCTGGTGTCGATTTGGTGAGGCCAACATCTCCTATAGAACTTGACGTCATCTGTAGGTAGGAACACCCAGAAATAGCATGGCCACTATAGGAATTATTGATAATAAGTAAAAATATATTTTTCTAGGTGGGTTTCACAAATAAAACAAATATATGTTTTGAGTTTTTATCTCGATATATATTTCTGGTTATGAGCTCATCATCAGGAGTTACAAAAGAAAACTGTTTTCTGGGCTCATAACCCGAAATATATATCGAGGTAAAAACTCAAAACATATATTTGTTTTATTTGTGTAACCCACCTAGAAAAATATATTTTTACTTATTATCTATTAAAATGTTTCACCTAGAACCGACACCAAATTCTTTAAAGATTATAGGAATTATTATACATTGAGATAAAGTTTAGATTATTTATTTTGGATTCCAATAATCGCAAATTAATATTAAATTAATATAACCAAAATATTTATGCGAGAACCTGACGTCATCTGTAGGCGATGTTGGCCTCATTTCAATCTGTGTGGAGAGAAGCAGAGGGCGTGTCTATATATTTCATGGTCTAAGCTCCAAGTAGTTTCAGACTATTGTTGACGTGTGCGATGGCGCGTTGTCGTGGAGAAAAATCAGCTGTCATGTCTTTGCTGATAATCCGGGCTTTTTTCACGCAGAGCACGGTGCAATTTGATCAGTTGTTAGTGTTGGTAGTAGCGGGTGGCATTGATAGTTTCAACACCTCATAGTAGACTATACCCTGCTGATCCCACCAAACGCAGAGCATCGACTTCCGTCCGAAGCGATTTGTTCTTGGGGAAGATGTTGATGGTTGGCCGGGATCAACCCACGATTTCTTGAGTTTAGGATTCTCAAAATATATCCACTTTTCATCCCCAGTCACAATCCTATGCAGGAACGGCTTTTTTTTGTCTCTCGAGCAAGATTTCGTATGTGGTTTGTCGTCGCTCCATCTGCCTATCGTTCATTCATGCGGGACCCATTTTCCGATCTTTTGAACCTTTCCCATGGCACGTAGGCGCATGGAAATGGCTGGTTGAGTAACACCCAATTGCTCGGCAAGCATTTTTTGCGATTGGGCCCAAAAGGGACTGCAATTGATGGTCCTCAACGTTCCTGGGTTGATTTTCACGCTTCTCAGCTCAAAATTGCCGTTTTTGAACCGATGAAACCAATCTCTGCACGTTGATCCCGATAAATCACTGTCGTCATAGGCCTCCACAAGCATTCGGCAACCGATGTTTTCAAATTAAAGCAGAAAAGCAGAAGGAGACAATAAAAGAGTGTGTCTTCTGCTGGAATTATAAATAAATAAAATTTATAATTCCAGCAGAAGACACACTCTTTTATTGTCTCCTTCAATATATAAAAATTCTACTACTCTCGGCAAAAACTTTCAATTTAACAGAAAAGCAGAGCTTCAAGCATATGCTTATTTTCTGGCAAGAAACTAGACATGATTACTAAAGGAAAAATGTATGTTGCTGTATGAAATTGCTGATGATTTTGCACTGATTAATGTTCACAAATGTCAAACTCATATAAAGAGGTTATAACATGTCGATAAAGTAGCTTAAAACGCTCACTAACGCATACTATGAGCAATGCACTGTTTTAAACTTATACACCTGGTAATGCTAATTCATATAAAATTCCATTCTATCTCGGATCTAGTAGATGACAAGCTCTTGCTATTTTCTTTGATATTCAAAATCTATTTGAACTTTTATATTCTTGTTTCTATTAATAAACTACAATTCGCTACCGGGGTTTCAGCTTTCTAACTCAAAATATTTTCACAAAATAAAAAAAATAAAAAATCGAAGATTAATTATTTTATTAATTTATTATTATCTGAAACAAAATTTAAATGTATTTATTTATTTTTAGATGGATGAATTAAATAGACTAATAGATACAAATTCTGAACAAAATAGAGAAGAAGGGACGATTGATGATGATGGGACAGTGGATATTTGGGAAGCCGCAGAAAAAGGGTCTCTCGCGGGGGTGAAATATTATTTCACCCAAAATCCATTAAATTCAAATAGAACAAAAGGACTTTTAAAATCCACTCCCCTGCATGATGCATCCCTCAATGGTCATTTAGAAATAGTCATATATTTAATATCTAAATTAGCACAAGTTGATCCAAAGGATGCATTAAATAGAACTCCTCTAATGTATGCATGTGAAAGGGGCCATACCCCTATTGCGAATTTTCTATTGGACAAAGGGGCGGAGATAAATCACCAAGATAGTGGTAGATATACACCCCTTCATTTTGCAGTTTATGAAAATTATTTGGAAATTGTAAAATTATTAATTCAAAGGGGGGCGGACAAAACAATAAAAGATAATGAGGGAAGGACTCCACTTAATTCAGCTAAATTCCATAAAAAAACAACAATTGTAAACTATTTAAGATCAGTTTAAGATTTATAAAAATAAATATTATGTTTTAAATAAATAAATATATTTTTACCCAACATGAACAAGTTTTTTTATTTTCTTAGACACTAAAGAACGTTTTTTTATGTTTGGCTTGATTTTTGAAACTTTAAACAAATGTAATAAAGATTGAATTTTTATTTAAATCTCACACAATTAAATATTATACACTTTATTGAAAATAAAAAATACGATTTAACCACAATAACAGAATTATTATTATTATTATTAAGAAAATAAAACAAGGAATTTATTTAGCGAAATCAAATATATACCGGTTGTCTGTTTAGTTGATTAAATTTGATGATTGTGTCTTAAATAGAGTAATTGATAATGATTGTGATAGGCTTACTTTACAGAATGACCTGGATCAAATTGAAAGATGGTGTAGAATGTAGATCCAATTCAATGGAACTAAACCATTCCAAGTCAAATTTGGTTAGATTTAGTACTAGAAATCTGGTTAGTCCTCAAAATTATTATATTAATGAAAATATTATCAATGAATCTAAATTTTATAAATATTTAGGCATACATGTTCAGGCAAATTTAAAGTGGGATATGCATATTAGTTATATAGTCAATAAGGCTTATAGGAAATTCGAAATTGGGGATGTTTGGTAGAATTTTGAAAAGAGAAGTTAAGTCAAAAGTTTATTTCACTTATGTGAGACCTAATTTAGAGTATTGTTCTGTGGTTTGGGACAAACATCAGCAACGATTAGAGAGAAAAATTTACATGGTACAAAGGAGGTCGTGTAGATTTGTTTTTGGTAAATTTGATAGGTTTAGTAGTGTCACTTCAATGATTAATGAATTAGGATGGTCTAGCTCAGTGGTTCCCAACCGGGGGTCGATTGCCCCCAAGTGGGCGATTTGGATTATCAGGGGGGCAATAAATAAGTGGGGGCGATGAGTATTCTAAGGGGGAAAATTAAAATAGTACTGTACAGTACAAGTTGCCGGGTAAAATAAAACAATAACAAAGTTTTCAAACTTTAACTTAGCCCATTATATAAGGGGGTTTCAGCTTACATTAATTGCGGGAAAAGATTTTATTTAGGATCGTTTGGTATGGTGTGGGTATGGGAAATCTAAGTTTGTAACCTTGAAAGTGTGGGGACAACTTTTGATGGCCGGAAAACCTCGAAAGTTTCGGTCTTTTTCCAGTTTCCCGCTTATAACTCGAAAACAGTTCATATTTTGCAAATAACTGTCCTATAGTAAATTAAAGAGGCCAAAATTTCGCGTCGATTAAAAAAAAATATTTCAAAATTGATCGAGTAGTTCGATTTTTAATTGGGATCCAAAAAATTGCCCCGGGATCACTTTTAAATATCCCAAAAATTATCCCTTTTTTCGATTTTTCCCATTTTGACATGAAGGAGCACGTTTTCGGCAAAGACCACTCTATCCAGTATATCCTATATATCTTTTATCTATGACTCTATCTATAAGGTAGAGGCACCTATTGATGACAGGCACCTAAGGATGCCAATCTACAAGAAAAAATGAAAAAATAACTAATTTTTGAAATTTTAGTCTATTTTCTTTTAGTAAGTTAATTTAGCTAAAAGAAAATCGTCTAAAATTTCAAAAATTAGTTATTTTTTCACTTTTTTCTTGTAGATTGGCATCCTTAGGTGCCTGTCATCAATAGGTGCCTCTACCTTACATGTTTAAACAAAATTAAATTTAATCAGTAGAGATTGTGGTGTTGGTGCAAGGTGAAACATCTTTATTAAAAATTAAATTTGCTGCAATTGAAACAAAGTGTGATCTTAATTGGATAAATAGAAACTCGTGCCGCAATGACGTTGAAGTTTTGAAAAAATGCAATTTTTTGCAAAAAATTATAATTTTTCCTTCATAAAATGAAAACCGCTCATCCTAAAAACTTGATTTCTCTCTCATTTTCTAAGAAATTTTATTTACTTGAACGGTTACTTGGACCACTTTTTTTTATAAAACGTAGATTTATAGATATCCTACATTTTCCGGGCAGGATTTGATTCGAATCCTGAAAAGCGTCATGGATAATGCTGGATATCTATAAATCTAAGAGTTTTATCAAAAAAGTGCTCCAAGTAAATGTTCAAGTCATCAAAATTTTCTAGAGAATGAGACCAAAATCAAATTTGTAGGATGAGTGGTTTTCATTTTATGAAGAAAAAACTGGGATTTTTTGCAAAAAATTGCAGTTTTTCAAAACTTCAACCTCATTGCGGGTTACCATTATCCAATTAAGATGAAACATTGTTTCAATTGTAGCAAATTTAATCTAATTTAAAAGTGTATAAAGTGGTCTTTGTTGAAAACGTGCTCCTTCATGGTCAAAATGGGAAAAAATCGAAAAAAGTCCGAGTTTTTGGGATAGGTATTCAAAAGTGATCCGGGGGGCAGTTTTTTGAATCCCCATAAAAAATCGAACTACTGGACCAATTTTGGATATTTTTTTTACTCGGCGCCAAATTTTATCCTCTTTAATTTACTATAGAACGATTATTTGCAAAATATGGACCGTTTTCGAGTTATAGGCGAGAACCTGGAAAAAGTCGGAAAATTTCGTGGTTTTTCCGCCACCAAAAGTTATCCCCCACACTTTCGAGGTCGCAAACTTAGATTTGGCATACACACATCATACCAATCCTAGAAAAGAAATCTTTTTGAAATACTTTTTGGATCCTCTATTTACTGGGCTAATTGTCAACTTTCTTAATTTTTCCAGATTCCAATTTAAAAATGAAAACATGTACTTCTGTTTTTTAAATATACGTGAATGACCTTAGTTAATTATTTCACTTCTTTGTTCTTAAAAAAAAATCTGTAAAAAATGTATATTTTAATTTTTTTCTATTTTATTTAAGAGTGACTGGATAAAACTGCTTTGGTTGTTTTTATATAAGGTAATAAAATTATTTAAAATAATAAAAATGCTTTATTATTGACACTTTACTTCAAATTAAAATTAGGCATACTCTGAAAATGAAAAGGGGGCGATAGGTGTCAGTCAACCTCCAGAAAGGGGCGATGGGCCATAAAAGGTTGGAAACCACTGGACTATTCCCCTTGTGTTTTTTCCACCTCTATTTTTTCTTCCCAACCCCATAGTTCAACTTCATACATTAAGATCGATTTTATTAGGGACTCGAAGAGGTAGAACTTCTTTCCGAATGAAGCCATTCTCGTTCTTTTTATTAAACTCCATGTCGTGTATTAGTAATTCTTTTGGCTTTTTCTTTCTGTTCTTTAATATCTTCGTTATGATTATTTCTTGCATTTAGCCTGTAACCCAAGTACTTGATTTTTTCTTCTTCCCCCCCCCCCCCTCTCTTCCTAAAACAAATTATTTTATACTTTTTGCAATTAACTTCAAGATCGTTCTTTTTTATGTATTTTACTAGATTAACAATTATCATTTCTCTTAACCCCTCTTCTGTGTCGGATACTACTGCCACGTCGTCAGCGCATATTTCAGACAGTATATCTTTTTATTCCCGATCACCGCCCATTCTTTCTCCATGTCGTTTATATACCTACATGTTGAATAGAACTGGGCTCATCTGGCATCCCTGCCTCACTCCTCTAGATGTCCAAAAGTTATTTCCTTTTAATATCTCATTCGATGTTTCTTCATATACTCCCAGATAGCAATTTAAACTTGAATCCAACTTGCAACAAGTTTGATGTGTCAAAAGCGCAAGCTTGTGGCAAGTATATACACTTGAGGCAAGTTTGAATCAAACCTCCTAGTTTCCCAGCGACAAGCTTGCATGTTGTTTGTTTTTGCAAAGCATATGCAACTTTGACATAACATGCTTGCATGTTTTTTTTGTTTTTTTTTTGTTTTTTTTTTGGGCTTTTCGGCCTTTTTAGCCATAAGCCACTTTACGATACTATATATTTATTTTTCAAATTTGTCTCTACTCCCGGGGTCAGATTTTAGCTGGATGCCTCGAGTCGGATTCGAACCCGGGTCCCCTGGTTAGCTCGCTGTCATGCTACCGCCTAGCCTACCCGACCCCCCCCCCCATGCTTGCATGTTGTTTGTTTTTGCAAAGCATATGCAACTTTGGCTTAACATACTTGCAGGATGTTTATTTTTGTAAAGTATATGCAACATTGACATAAGTAAGTTTAACCTACTAAAAGAAAATCGACTAAAATTTAAAAAATCAGTTATTTACTTATTGTTCCTTGGAGAATGTCATCTTTAGGTGAATGCCATCAATAGACGATAGGTGTTTCTACCTTATTGGCTGATTCATTGTTAAATTAGAAAGAAGTAAATACTGGGCAGGAAAATACAAGGGGAAAAAATAACAAAAAACAAACCATTGATTTAATCTTTTTTTTAATCCTTTTTATTTTATTAAAATTATAAAAAATCCAATAATAAAATATAAAAAAAAACACTTTCTCTTTGTCATTTCTTAAATCTTATTTTGTATTTGACCTTTCTTTTCGCTCTCTAGTCTGAAACAAATAAACAAGATTACTATATAATATTTAAGACATAAAATTATTAGTGAATTATAGAGTTTTGTCAAACCATCAGATGCTGCAGGGAGCACTCATATATGTAATCTAAAACTTACCTTCTTGTTGAACTTCCCTATGGATAAAGCAAAAATATTTCAGTACAGTAGATATAAAAATAGAGATTTAATAGAAGAATCTTAAGTTCAAAAAAATAAAAAAACATTAAATTATAGTTAAATATATTATAAAAGTGGAAAACTTACCCATAACCTCTTTCTCTATATTTATTTAGATTTCTTGAAAAATAATATGTATTATCATACCTATATGTATATAAAACTATTGATAATAAAATAAGGATTTTGGAGAATAAGTCAATGTATAAATATTCTGATATTTCTTTTATTTCTTATATATTTAGGTATATAAGTTGTTTGTTTTGGAAGTCCATTCGATTTTCGAGACATGTAAGCCACACTCTAGAATAAAATAAAAATAATTTTAATTTTAATTGATAATAATTTTAATAATACCTTACAATGTATCCAACGATACCTTGTACAAAGAAATTGCAAAGAGAGGCGGATTGGAGATAAGGAGGATAAAATTAAAATTTTCTTAATTCTGGTTAAATATAAATTTCATTTAAAAATAAATAGTAAAAAAAAAAAAATTAATATAATTTCTTTTGTTTATAGATTAGGTTAAAATTAAATCTTAGCAAATTTAATAATAAATAATAAAATTGAGATTTGAATTCACGCAGAGAACAGGGTGCAGTACGGGCGGGGGATGGACCTCGTAGGAATTATTTGAGTGTATTTTCTTTTTTTTAATAAAAACAAATAATAATGTAAATTGTTTAAAATTCGTTGCTTGAAGGAAAGAGGAGAAATCAGAGAGAGGGAGGGGAGAGATTACTCTTCTTTAAGCATTGGTGCATAACACATCTCACTAGGCGGTCATTGAGGACACACCTCTCTATACACATTCATAATACATCTCACTACGTATTGAAGGAGAACACAACAATTCTTTTTTTAAGTTTTCCTTGATAACACACTGTCTCTTGACAGACATTCATGAACACTACTCATTTGGAGAATATACCACTCATTGAATTTTATATTTTCATACACCGAGAACTCTGCTTCCAAGGGCACTGCTTGTCAATAATCGGTGCAGAAGCTAACTTCGGGCTCAAAGAAGACAGCCGGAAGGAAGGAGAATTGCTATCAAAGGGATTGGTTACCAAGAGAGGAATTCCTGAAATCCAGAAGATTGCAAGAAACGATCATACAGCCTTCACCACCAATGACCGTAACCACCATACTGTTATTATTCTCATTAACAAATTTCTCTATCTGTTGATATCAAGCAGCGATCAAATAAATTTGCATTATAAATATTAAATGATTCTAAATATTATCTCTATTATTATTGAAAATTTCTAAATCCTGCTCGTCCATTCAATTTCCTTTGTTTTTTTCATTTTTTTATAAGCAATTTCCTTAATCCATTTTTTTATTTAATTTCACAGTAAAAACAGTAAACAAATTCATAGTAAATTCAGTCAATAATTTCAGGTTTTAAGCATCAAGAGAGATACCCTGAGTTAACACCCACCACTAAGAAAGAATCAAATCCAAAAACCACAATCAGACTATCATTATACCCACTGAAACCTCAAGTATTCCGCCCGTTTGAATTCTGGATTAAAAAAGTAGTTTCTTTTTTTAGGAAATGCTTATAATTATATTAAAAATAAACTAGATTGACAGTTTAACGGTTAACCAAACATAGACTAAATGATTAATATATTTGTGGCTAGATGGAGCCAACGAACAAGCAAGTAAGCAAGTTTGTAGCAAGTTAGATAAAAACTTAATAATTCACCCTTGAACATTCAAGATTGCTGCAAAATTACCACAAACTTATCTTGTCATATTTGACATGACAATTTAAATTCAAACAAAAGTTAAGTTTGCGACAAGTCCAATTGCTATCTGGGCTGCTTCTATGTACCTTAGCATTCTTCCTTTACCCCGTATTTTTTTATTTTTTCCTGTTGACCTTATTAAATGCCGCTTTAAAGTCCAAGAACAGTACAAAAAGCCTTCCTTTTTTGTAATTTGTTTTCAATTAGAGTGTTCAATACAAATAGATTGTCCCTAGTTCCTCTTCCCTGTCTAAAGCCAGATTGGCTTTCCTTTATAATCTTTTTACTTCACCAATCAATAATTCCCCCCAAAGCATGCTTTGCACGCAGCACACGTTTTGCCGACTCCCAACACTCTTTCGCGGTCAAATTGGAAAAGTGCCGGACCACTTCATTCGCGAATACATATATCCCCATGACTTCAAGGAACTGGAACTCTCTCCCAGCCTCTATCTTTCCCAGCACCTATGATCTTCAAACCTTCAAAACCAGGGTGCATATTAGACACCTGCGTCTACACCCTCTCTCTTAATCAACTTTCCCTTCTCTTCGGTAATGCAAGGGTCTTTCGAGATCCATAGGGGCTACATCTTTACTGGTGTACCCCTTCTTGCATTCGATTGCATTAAAAAAAAAAAAAAAAAAAACCATACAGGGTATGGTCAAGTATTGTAATTGTGCATGAAAAAAGTGTTTTTTTCCTTCTTTTTTTCGAAATATCTCAAAGACTGCTGAAACTATTTTGATTAGAAATATTGAGCGAAACCATCGCATTTCGCTCTACAAAAAAGCTCTAAGTAATAAGTGAACATCGAAAAAATTATATTTTTCGAGATAATAATTGTTTTGTCAAAATGTCTGTTGTGCAGCTTGGAACAACACCCCAGAAATAAAAATAAAATTGCATGGAATAAATTATCCACGCGAAGTCATCCACCTCATTCGGGAGAAACGAAAAGCGAGGAAAAAATGGCTACAAACTCGCGCGCCAGCTCACAAAACAACCTGGAACCAACTCACTCGTCGCTTAAATACAGAAATACGGAATATTAAATCAACATCAGTCCTACCTCAGGCCTACCTCAGCGAACTGTCGGCCGAACGGTGTACAGAATACTCCCTATGGAAAGCCACGAATTGGAACAAACGCCCCATTTTACAAGCACCTCCACTCAAGGATGCTCAAAGAAATTGGATAAAGGATAACCAGAGCAAAGCTGATTTGTTTGCGGATTACTTGGCCAATACTTTCAAGCCAAACCCAGAAAGTACGAACCAACAACCACTTGAATATGCTGCGCTAAAAGATCATGAAACTAAAATCCAACCCACCACAATTAAAGAAATTCAAGAAATGATCAAGTCAGAAATTAAAACGAAGAAAGCCCCAGGATATGACCTAATAACAGGGCAAATCCTAAAAAACCTACCTAGAAAGGCTATTGTTCAAATTACCAAAATCACTAACGCAGTCTTTCGGCTAGAATATGTGCCACAACTCTGGAAGTTCGCAGAAGTTATTATGATACCCAAATCCGGCAAACCCCTAAATGAAATCACATCCTACAGACCAATCTCACTCCTACCAGTCCTCTCCAAATTGTTTGAAAAGCTAATACTTAGAAGAATAACACCCATCATCGAAGAAAGAAAGTTAATTCCAAACCACCAGTTTGGCTTTCGAAAAAAGCACTCGACAATCGATCAAGTGCATCGAATTATCACTAATATAGAACAAGCACTTGAAGAAAAGAAAGTAACCTCGGCAGTGTTTCTTGACGTCTCTCAAGCTTTCGACAAGGTCTGGCATGAAGGACTAAACCACAAAATAAGAAAAGCTCTTCCAGCATGCTACGCAAAAGTTTCACAAGTAGTTTTGGTCCATTGAGATTAAGAGCTGATTAGATTTTGGTGCATATCGACCAAAAATTAAGGGGGTAGAGGGGGGTCAAAAATCAAAATATAGGCCCTTATACCAAACTCAACCAAATTTTGTATGCATAATCAGTGGGACCCCAGAGGTCTAAAAATGCAAAAAACTACCCGCCCAAAATGGGAGGGGGGGGTCAAAAAATCAAAATATAGGCCCTTGTACCAAACTCAACCAAATTTTGTATGCATAATCAGTGGGCTCCCAGAAGTCTAAAAATGTAAAAACTAACCCCCTCCCCTACATGATTATAAATAATTTTATTAAATATAAGTGAGGGGCCAGGTTGCATGGTAAAGTCAAGTGGATGCCCACATCAGAACACGTCAGCTTATTTTTCTCTAGCCAGATCTGCAGTCTCCTTGTCATTATTGATGACATTAATTTGTAGGCACTGTTCAGAAGTGAAATCCCTTTATAGTTGGCAGGATTTTCCTTGTCGCCCGACTTATTTATATATTATGTATGAGGGTGGGGTTCATGGGTAGGGGGCCCAGGGGCCAAGCAAGAGGGCCGCCGAAGGCGGGCCTTGCAGCTAGTAAATAAATAATAAAAGCTAGTAAATAAATAATAAAAAAATAAATAAAATTCTCCTTATAAATTTTATTTCTCCGCCAATCGACCGAACTGCCCTCTATGATCAACGGAGAACACTATCGCTTTAGTGGATTTGTTTTTGGAAAAGAATACAAAACAATAACCCTATTGCCAGAATGTCAAAAATAGCATGTTAGAAATATGCTGTGGTATATTTTTGAATGCTTAGTTTTATTTTCTGGCTAAACTGCTTTGGTGAGTGAGTGAAGAGTGCAAGGGATGTTTTTGAAACTGGTCCATTTGACCCTTCCCCGTCTGCCCCGATCACACTGCAGAGTTTTCTCCTCGCAGAAGACCACCGCGACGATGTTGCTGCCGGCCTACATCCAACACCAGGAGGGCGAGGAGCATTTCAAATTGTTTTTCCATTTAAAAAGCGAAGTCATCAATATAAACAAACAGCTGATGTTTTCCCGAAAAGTAGATGAAAAAGTGTCCGAATTTATTACACGAATTAATATGAAAATTTTGACAAAAAAAAAGAAAAAGAAACGCAAAGGGGAGACCGACCTTGAGGGCGATCCGCAATTGAATATCGAATTGTGGGAAAGCAACGCGAAAATCGATGAAAACAGGACGTTTCAGGAGATATTCGCCAGCCGGGAGAAAATCTATTTAAAAATTTTAGACATTCAATATTTGTTAAATATTAATACGCCGATGGTGGAGACGTTGGCCCTGCCCAATTCGATCATGGCCAATTTCCCTGCCTACCCGTCGAAATTCGAAGCCAAGTTTACAAATGTCGACCAGTCCGAATTTATCTGGAGTAAAAGCGAGACCATTGAGAAGGCGCCGAATCCGCGAATCCTGGCCAACTGGGTGGAAACGGGCACAGGTTTCGTCTATACGCCCTCCAACCAGGAGATCGGCTGTCATTTAAAAGTCACCTGCATTCCTAAGAACGACGAGCAGACAGGGCCTAAATACGAAATGTTCTCGCAAAGCCCGGTGGAAGCAGGCCCTGGGCCATGCCCCTTCGAAACCAGGCATCAATTCACCAAAGAAAGACTCACGGGAAACAAGTATACGCATTTTAAACAATATCATATTATTTTATACTAGCTCCAAGGCCCGCCTTCGGTGGCCCTCTTACTAGCCAGGGAGTAAGCCCCCTGGACCCCCCCCCAACCCAGCCAGCACCCGCCCCATGCCCAACCCCTGTCCACACACCACCCACCTCGAACCTCGGACAGCACCCCGTTCCCTCCAACCCTACGCACCCCACCCCCGCCACGCCCCCTGCACTCCACACCCCTGCACCCCCACCCTAATTCGCCTCACTCCCTCACTCCCCCATTCCACCCCGCACACCCCATACCCTAACCCATCCCCACTCCATTCGACCCCCCACCCACCCACAGCACCCAGTTTTTGCATTTCTAGCCTTCTAGTGACCCACAGATTATGTATACAAAATTTGGTTGAGTTTGGTCCAAGAGAAAGAATTTTCATTTTTTGACCCCCCTCCCCATTTTGGGTGGTTAGTTTTTGCATTTATAGCTCTCTAGAGGCCCAGAGATTATGTATACAAAATTTGGTTGAGTTTGCTCCAAGGGCAAGAATTTACATTCCCCCCCCCCATTTTTAGGTAGTTTTTTGGGGAAATTTTTTTAAACAAAAGTTGTCAAAAATCACATCCCCTACAGCTTTGTTTATCATAAAATTTGCCGTATGGTTAATAGTTTAGGAGTTATTTGATAATTTCCATTTGTGCGCCCCCCTCTCCCCAACCCCCTTCTGGGGTCAAAATATCAAAACGTTATATAGCTAAAAACGTAAGTTAGAAGACATCTGATGTAAATATGAAATTTCATAATAATCCCTTCAGCCGTTTTTACGTGAATCGTGAGCAACTTTTCGGAAACCACTGAAACATACATACAGACAGACAGGAATTTTGTTGAGGGTGTTTTCGTTCATAACTTTGCTTGAAACGTGTGCAACCAAAATTTGGCGTGATTTGGAGCAATGTACAGACAAAACCTTAATTTTTATATATATAGATACAGCGTATTTCATAATTGAATGACAATATTCAAGGGGGGTTAATAAGAGCATGATTTTAAGGCAAAAAGTTTACTTAGAGCCAGTTGAATGTCGGTTGGTAAAGTCTTTGTAAAAGTTGACAAAGACTTTACCAACCGACATACAACTGGCCCTTAGAAAATCATTAGATGGTGTCATCTATTAAATCTGATTGAATGGATTATTTTTAATTATATGTCAGAAGGGTTATTTTTCACCCCCATGGGAATCGAACCCGGGTGCCAGTAACAGCAACCCGGACCATTTGGCTCACCTGTGAAGTGTGAAGCCCTCTGACATATGTAAACGCTTTAAATATTTTATACAAAAGATTGTTATCTTCATTTCGTCGCCTTAGGGCCAGTTGTATGTCGGTTGGTAAAGTCTTTGTAAAAGTTGACAAAGGGTAAAACCTTAGAAGTGCGTGTCATCTGATTGGCCATCCTGCCGGGCACAAGATGAATTCTAATGTTTTACCCTTTGTCAACTTTTACAAAGACTATATCAACCGACATACAACTGGCCCTTAGAGTGTAAACCTTCTAACTCACAACAGGACAGACAAAAAACAAACAAAATTTAATATTGTTGTTTATAAGAAAGATACTATTTTTCACATTTTTTTTCTACAACCTACGATCGTAATTTTAAGTAGCTATTTTACTTGATCGATGCTGCATGTCTTTAGAAATGCAAAAACTGGGTGCGGGGGTGGGGTGAGGAGTGAGGCGGAGTAGGGTGGGGGTGGGGTCCAGGGGGCTAGGCGGGGGTGTGGTGTGGAGGGTTGGAGGGCACGGGGTGGGGTCCGGGGTGGATGGGGTGCGGGTGGTGGTGTGGGGGCGGGGGTTGGGAACGGGTGCATGGTGCGGGTGCTGGAGAGGTTTTTGGGGTGTGGGGGGTTAGTGGGTTAGGGTGCGGAATGGGGTGGTGGTGTGGGGGCGGGGGTTGGGCATGGTGCGGGGGTGGGGGTGCTGAGTGGGTTTCGGGGGGGGGGGGGCGTGCCCCCTGGGCTAGCAAGAGGGACGCCGAAGGCGGGCCTTGCAGCTAGTATAATATAAATACCTATACTGGTAGGTTATATAATTTTTAAAACATGTCTGAGAATAATAATGTGAGAATTAATAGAAAGAGAGAAAGAAAGAACAAATCATGATAATAAAATATTTATGCAAAGTGTTTTTTTCATTGCATTTAGCGGGAATTTCATCAATTTTGGGAGCAATTAATTTTATTACAACGGTAATCAATATGCGTCCTTCGGGTCTACCTAAAATTAGAGCGTATACCATTGTTTGTTTGATCAGTAGCAATTACTGCCCTTTTATTATTACTTTCTTTACCAGTATTGGCGGGGGCTATAACTATACTCTTAACGGATCGAAACTTAAATACGTCTTTTTTTGATCCTGTAAGAGGGGAGGGGGGCTATTCTTTACCAACATATATTTTGGTTCTTTGGGCACCCTGACGTTTATATTTTGATTTATATTTGACGTTTATATTATTATTTATGTAACTAAATAAACCCTTTAATTTATAAAATTAAATTCTACATAAGTCAGAAGAATTTTAGAAAAAAGTTTATTCCTATACCTAAACATTGGTCCGTTTTTTCTTTATTTTTTATATACATTATACAGGATGATAAAGATATTTTTGATTTTTTTTTTAAATACTCCGAAACTAAATTAGATATTTTGATAAAAGTTGTTGGATGTATAACTTTTTGTCTTAAAATCATGCATAGATTAACCTCTCTCTTTCTTCCATCCAATAGAACTTTTATATTCGACTAGTAGAGGGGTCGGCAACCTGCGGCTTGCGAGCCGCATGCGGCTCTTTCGATGTCAAGATGCGGCTCTCTAGTTCCATGCGCAAATATTAATAATTATATTATTTTACGAACATGAATTTAGGTCATTTATCAAAGATTTTAATAGATATGTTTATATTGCATGTAGGAGGGTCTTATCCCCTCGGGAGACGACCCCAAGCACTAGAGGTGATGGCCTCAAGGGTCTGACTAGTTGCCCGGAAAGTGTACTAGTGCTTGGGTTCGACTCCCGAGGGGATAAGACCCTCCTACATGCAATATAAACATATCTATTAAATCTTTGATAAATAACCTAAATTCATGTTCGTACAATTAATTGATCATATATCACAAGTTGATTTTGAAAAAAAATTCAATCTTTCTTTCTCAAATAGATACTGATTTCTTTACATATTTTATTTTATTTTCAAAACTCATAAAAAAATATTATACTGCAAAAAAAAAATATATATATATACTGCAAACAGGATAAAAATATAAATGCTCCCATTGATATAACTATCTATTATTCAATAATTATAGTTATATTTTTGATTAGGTACTAATTTTATTATTCTAGCAGAGCTAGCTAAAATACTTTAATATGTTTTGTGCGAAACATTTGTATGTTTTTATATGAATAAATTTTATTTCATATTTAAAGCTATTTATTTTAAATCAAAAATCAAATTTAGATACCTAATCCTAATCAAATATCATAATAATGAAACAAAAATGTTAGTGGCTCTTTAAAAACTGGGAAATTTTGTAAATTGTAACTTTTGGCGCTTCCGTCTCAAAAGGTCAAAAGGCCCTGGACTAGTATATAGTAATTGAAGAAATTTCAGTATTATCTGGTGATAAATTAAACGGTGTGCAAAACAAAATAAATAAATACTACTTTATTAATTTTCTTTCAATCAACGCTGACCATTTTTAACAATTAAAAAAGGGAAAAATAATATAGAAACAAAAATAAATTATTTTAATTTTAAACCATGTTGCATGTTTAACTTTATAAATCAAATTTATATATATTAAATAATATTTATTTAAAATTTCCAGATTTCGGGTCATGTCCTACAATATACTTGCAGATTTATATGCCGAAACTGAAGTAGCATGTACACAACTTTATCCTTATTGTGCTCCTTATGCATTAGGTCTGGATTATAGAAAACAACTTTTATGTAAAGAAATTTTAGGTAAGAATACCAATTTATATTTATTTATTTTTTTTAAGAAAAAGATTAAAGAAAAAACAAAATTAAATTATGTATCCCTAAAGAGAGAGGGGGTATATTCAAGGGTTGTAATTTCCTATTCGAATTTTGGCTTCGAAATTCGGGATTGCGTTAAAAACCGCTAAAAACCATCGTCTTCAGTGAAATCATTTTTTAAAACGTTGAAGAAGTATTTTTATTTATTTTATTTTATTTTATCAAGTATTTATCAAGTTTTATTAAGTATCAGGTTTTTGGTAAAAAATAATACCTTAATTATTTATTTTCGTGCTTTCAATCTTTTATTTGATCATCTATATACAGGGTGGTTCCGAATTCATGGTACAAACTTTAATGGTAGGTACAGGACATTGTAACAATGAGTTATTGTATAGGAATGTATAGTCGCAAGTGACGCGGTGAGGCGTAAACAGGGGAAATAAAAGGAAAGAGACATGGAGTGATCGGTGGGTATCATTGCCGGTAGAGGGCAGGAGATGTAAAAAAAAATTAACCTACCAATTAATTAACCTAATTAATTAATTAATTAATTAACCTAATTAACCTACCATTAACGTTTGTACCATGAATTCGGGACCACCCTGTATATAAAATTAAGATTTTGTCTGTACATTGCTCCAAATCACGCCAAATTTTGGTTGCACACGTTTCAAGCAAAGTTATGAACGAAAACACCCTCAACAAAATTTCTGTCTCTATGTATGTCTGTTTCAGTGGTTTCCGAAAAGTTGCTCACGATTCACGTCAAAACGGCTGAAGGGATTATTATGAAATTTCATATTTACATCAGATGTCTTCTAACTTACGTTTTTAGCTATATAACGTTTTGATATTTTGACCCCAGAAGGGGGTTTGGGGGGGCGCACGAATGAAAATTATCAAATAACTCCTAAAATATTAACCCTACGGCAAATTTTATGATAAACAAAGTTGTAGGGAATGTGATTTCTGACAACTTTTGTTTAAAAAAATTTCCCCAAAAAACCACCTAAAAGGGGGGAGGGTGAAAAAATGTAAATTCTTGCCCTTGGAGCAAACTCAACCACATTTTGTATACATAATCTCTGGGCCTCTAGAAAGCTAGAAATGCAAAAACTAACCACCAAAAATGGGGGGTGGGTGGTCAAAAATGAAAATTCTTTCACTTAGGACAAACTCAACCAAATTTTGTATACATAATCTGTGGGTCACTAGAAGGCTAGAAATGCAAAAACTGGGTGCGGGGGTGGAATGGGGGTGGGGTGAGGCGGAGTAGGGTGGGGGTGCATGGTGGTGGTGTGGTGCGCAGGGTTGGAGGGCACGGGGTGGGGTCCGGGGTCCGAGGTGGGTGGGGTGCAGGTTGTGGTGTGGGGGCGGGGGTTGGGCATGGCGCGGGGGGTGGGGGTGCTGGTTGGGTATCAGGGGATGTGGTGGGTGGGAGTGAGGGTGGGGTTCGAGGGCTGCGGGTCCAGGGGGCGTGACCCCCGGCTAGCAAGAGGGCCGCCGAAGGCGGGCCTTGCAGCTAGTCTTCAATAAGTATAAGGGCATTGTTTTAGAGAAATTCTAAAACACTTCTCTTATAGTTGATACTCGTGAAGATGATCAAATAAAAGATTGAATGCATAAACAATTAAGGTGTTTGATGCTTTGTTTGTTGAATTGTTTATTGAAAGAAAAGTGTAATTCTCATTAAATATGTACAATCTAGGTCAGTAGTCGTCAAACTACCGATAGTATTTATCAAGAAATGGTATCCTACTTGAAGGAATATTTGTCAGAAATTCAAAAAAGATTTAATGATTTGATAAATATTAAGAACTATTTTATTCTTGTAGAAAACTCTTGGCATTTTGAAGACAATGAAAAGAAATTATTCAGTCAGTTTGGATTTCCTAAAACTCACTTGATGATGAACGAACTCATTGAACTAAAATACCACACACAACTCAAAGCTCCTTTCTCATTTCATTGAACATCGTAAAAAGCAGGAACACATTGAATTTTGGAAAAATGTGCCTAGTAACTATACAAGTTTACGAGACGCGGCGCACAATTTATTTTGACAATATTTCCTTCTACATATCTCTGTGAAGAATTCTAAGACACAACTTCTCTAAAAAACCCTTTATTTTAGCCCTGAAAACCTGATTAATTTTCAATTAATTGTAAAATTAGATTTTTAGTTGCTTAGTCAATTGAGTTGGCAAATGAGTGACTTCACAGGTTGCTATATTGGCATACAAAATCTATGGAGAAATCGCGTTTTGACAGCTCATAAAAAGTATATCAATTGATTGGTGGTGTCAACTACCCAATTCATGAGTGTGGGGCCCGCAGTGATACCGCACATTGTCCTATGTTGCCCTTGACCAGAAAAGTGTGACGACCACTGATCTAGCTGGTTTAATATCGAAACTTTTCTTTAACTAATAATTATTTATCATGTAGTACATACAAGTTTATTATTTGAAATAAAGTTTTCGAGTTAGAAAATCCTGGAAAGGGGGAATGGTATTCTTACAAAATTGCTGAAGGGTTCAGAACCTCTGGCCTAATCGATTAAATAAATCTTCATAAGTCATATACCCTTAAACTGTTCACTATATATAATACCTATAAATTATTTATGTTTCTTGATATTGAAAATAATATTTTTTATATTTAATGAATCATTCTGTATTTTTTTTGTTCCAGGCTATAATGCTGATATAATGTGTATGCAAGAAGTGGATTCCAAAGTATTCGATTTGGATTTAATTCCAGTCTTATCTAAAACCGGCGCTCAAGGTGTCTTCTCTAGAAAAGGAAATGTTAGTGAAGGTTTAGCGTGTATATTTCAGCCAAATCGTTTCAAGTGGGTCCTAAGAAATTTAATTTCTATATATATATATTTTTTTACAACTCAACATTGTCAAATTTAATGTAAAAACATACACATGTGGAGATTTAAATAGTAAATACATAGATCATATAATCTACGTTAATAAATAAATAATACTCCCTTGATCAAAAAGTTCCCGGAATTTATTCAGAAAATTAAAAATACAAGTTTATTCATCTAAATATATATTGTCCCCTTCAAAGTAATCCCCATCGACTGCAACACACTTATGCCAGCGCTTGATCCAATCCTCGAAACATTTTTTATATTCGGTTTTCGGTATGTCCATCAATGCTTCCTGCGATTTTTCCATTACTTCCTCTCGACTGCTGAAACGCGTTCCCCGTAATGGTTTTTTAAGTCGATTGAACAGAAAGAAGTCACAGGGAGCCAAATCAGGTGAATTCGGTGACTGTTGGATGGTATTTGTTTCATTTTTCGTCAAAAATTTTCGAATAATGATGGCACTGTACGACGGTGCGTTATCATGGTGCAAAATCCACGAGTTTTCTGCCCACAATTCTGGTCTCTTTCGGCGAATTGCTTCACGCAAACGTCTCATGACGCCCAAATAATCCTCTTTGTTTACTGTCTGGCCTACTGGCAAAAATTCATGATGCACTACACCGTTGTAATCCATGAAAACCGTGAGCATTGCCTTCTTTTTTGACTGAAAACGACGTGGTTTTTTTGGTCTCGGCTCATTTGGTGAACGCCATTCACTTGTCTGATGTCTGAATTGCGTGTCCTACTCATAAACCCACGTCTCGTCTCCGGTAATGATCCTTTTGATGAATGTGGGATCGGATTCAGCCTCTCAAATCATGTCTTTTGCGACGTCAACACTGTCTCTTTTTTGCATGAAATTGAGGTCTTTTGGCACAAACTTTGCTGCTACACGACGGAAACCGAAATCATAAACCAAAATGTCTTGGACGGATCCATAGGCAATGTTCAAGCCCTCCGCTATCTCTCTGATGGTTAATTTGCGGTTATTGACCAACATTTATTTTACTTTATCAATGTTTTCCTCGGTTTTCGATGTCGATGGTCTGCCACTGCGTTCATCATCTTCGATTGACTCACGACCACCTTTGAACTGCTCGTGCCACTGGTAAACGACCGTTTTCTTTAGAGAATCGTTGCCGACAGGGCCGGCGCTACCGGGGGTGCAACCCGTGCGGCTGCACAGGGCGGCAGAAAGGCAAGGTGTGCGGGGGTCGCAGCGGTTAAATGTGACTGTGTATGTGTGTGTGTGCGCGCAATACCAAAGAAACAGTTTGACGAACCAGATGAAGTACACATAGTTTTACTTGACCCAAAGAGTGAATTTAAAGTTAATTTTTATTTCTTTACTCTTGACCAAACAATAATATCACTCGAAGAACGTTTTGAGCTGATCAAACAACACAGTAATTATTTTGAATTTTTATACAATATCCCATCGATAAAGAACTGGTCAAAAAGTGATTTAGAAAATAAGTGTAAACAGCTTCAAGATGTTCTAAATTACGGAGAATCACGGGATATTGACGCTAATGAACTTTGTGATGAACTGAAAGTGCTTTGTCATATTGTTGAAGAAAATTCTACGCCGATGGACTTATTGAAATACACACTAACAAATGATTTTGCACCAAATGTTGCAATAGCATTAAGAATTTTACTAACTCTACCAATTACAGCAGCCAGTGGTGAACGGAGTTTCTCCAAATTAAAACTGATAAAGACTTACCTTCGATCGACCATGTCTGAAACTAGGTTAGATGACCTAGCAACAATATCAATCGAACATGAATTGGGAGAAAAATTGAACTATACTGATTTAGTGAACGACTTTGCTTCTGTTAAAGCAAGAAAAATGGTTTTTTAATTCCAAATAACTTTTGTGATGAGGAAATGTTTTAGAATCAGTATTTGGTATTTCTACATGTATACAGTATCTTAACCTACTGTAAATTTAAAATTACAATAGTGTACAAGAACTGTTGACACAATTTGTCTGTAAAATATTTTTTATTTGTAAATAACACCAGTAAACTAATAACTGCTATGTTTGATGTTTCTAATTGTTATTTTATCCTATCTTTGTTACTTCCTAGTATTATTATGCTGATTTCCGGGCCGGGAGGAGCAAGGTATGGGGGGGGGGGGGGGGGCGCCAAACAAATGTTTTGCATGGTGCGGCAAAGTGAGTTGCGCCGGCACTAGTTGCCGAAACACTTTTCCAACATTTACAACGTTCGCGCACCATTAAATTCGTTTTTTATGTAAAATTTAATACAAGTTCGTAGTTGCAAATTTAAATCCATTTCTAAAATTGTAAAAAATCGCCAACACACACAGAGATATATGTACTCTTAGCTACAAAACTTTTGCAAATGTCAAGCTATGACGCTAAGATTTAGAGGGAATACCAACAACAGATGTACCAACTTAACAAAAAAAAAAACAGAACTCAAATCGGAACGATGGGAGCGCCACACGGGGGCTTATTCCTGGAACTTTTTGATCAAGGTAGTATGTCTTTAATAAAACTATCAAAAAATCTTTCCATTGATGACAGACAAAATCGTAAAGTGTTCCACATTTTGCTTTTTATTTATAAAATAAAACTATTATTTAAAAATTATCCTGAGTATAATATATTTACTAAAAATTACATTTTTATTTATTTGGCCTATGTGCTGCTACTTAAATATCTGTGGCTCATTAATTAAAATTGACATATGTTTAAAATAATAAATACATTTTGCTTATTACTTGAAATCTGCAAGCGATTTGCTTAATTAATGAATTCGGCTCATAAAGAGAAATCAGGTTCACAAAGAGAAACAAAGAGGTTGTCCTCTGCTTGATGCATCAAGCAGAGGACAACCTCTTTGTTTCTCTTTGTGAATCAACAACTCTGCTACTCTCGGCAAAACAAAAACTTTTCAAGAAATCAGGTTGTTCTTTGCTTGATGCAAATAAACATATATAAGTTATATTTGCGGCCTTAGTTATTAAGTTTTTAAAAACTAAGTTTACTAATATTTTAGGTGGTAGAGCTATTGGGTTAGGCTTGGATAGCTTTATTATTTCTTAATTTAGACTTTTTATATTTAATGTGGGAAACTGGATGTTTTTAGGAGATTTAATGTTATAATAATATTTAAGAGTTAATTTAATATTTTAATGTTTAATGCACTTTTGGGAAAATAATATAAGTTTTTTATAAAATGTTTTGAATACACGCAATTATTGATTTGTAGACACAACACTTTGGACTATTGGAAATATAACAAAGTTTTAAGTTTATGAGGTTTATACTGAGTCGATGGAATTTAATAGGGGTTATACCGTTTTGGGTCAAACTAAATTATAGTAAGACAAACCCAGGAGAATCAGCTGAAGTATAAGATATTAAATGTACGGTTTATACCGTTGTTGAAGATCCAATAATTGAGACCACTACTCACAGCTTGTTCGGGCAGAGATTCACTGTTGAAGTAATACTGTAGGGATTCGATCCTGTAGTAACTATGAGTCCAAAAGATTCTGGCAGCAATTCCATCCAAACGATTCGATTCTGAATTTGCTTGGCTGCGCCAGCCTCTTATATAGGGATTTAAAGGAGCTAATCTTGCATTTATCATGACATAATAAATGTAAGCTTGGACTTTTGAAGCATTCAACTTATATGCATATGGTATACGAAACATCATCAGTCATTTTAATTATAGATATTTTATCTATTATTTCTCATGGGTTCAATTTCCCGATTGGATTTAGAAAATTCAATCCGATCGTTTATGTGGCTAGCTTGTTATAACAACAAAACTAACTTACATAAATCCAATCTGGCAATTGAACCCATGAGAAATAATAGATAAAATATTTATAGTTAAAATGACTGATGATGAAGGTCAAACTTCGAAACTATAGTCTCAAATGAATTATATAAATATTTATATATATTTGTTTATTTGCTTAAGCAGCGGATAACCTCATTGCTTTCTCTTTATGAATCAACAACTCTCCTACTCTAGGAAAAACAAAATCTTTTCAATTTCATAAATTATACATACCATATATATTTTATTATAATCTAACATAAATTAATTTTTAATCAGACTTCTAGATTCAAAAAGTATAACTCTCGCAGAAGAAATACAATCGAATTCTTTATATTCAGAAGTATGGAATCAAATTCAAAATAATGAAGCATTTAAAGATCGTTTTGTTGCCAGAACAACAAGTCTTCAGGTAAGAATTTTATAATAAAATCAAATATGCAAATTTAAGCTATGCGATTCATAATTTCAATGAATAATTTAGACTCATCGTTCTTTATATTATTTTTATTGATATAAAGGCTGCTATCTACCATTTATTTTTTATACCAATTTTATTTAATGACATTTTTAGTTTTTCTCAAAAATGGCTGCTTCAACTATATTTGTAAAAAATAAACTGATATGACCATCCACATAACTTTAACATACAGTTGCCCCTTCTCTTATACAGCGTGGGACGCGGCCACTTCCTTATTTTAAATAATTATAACACAAAAAGCATTGGCAGTATCGATTTAATTCTTTTTTCTCTATACAGGGGTACATTTAAAGTTTTTTTTCATTAGGTTTTAAAAACTCATCTCGAAGGTGGCCACCGTCCTCGACAATACACAAATTTTGAAATTTCTGCCCACTTTTTTGATTGAGGAGTTTTTTCTACCCAAACTCGAAGAGATGGATGTGTGGGATGTGTGTGACAACAGGATGGTTTCACAGATCACACGGGACGAAATTCCATGAATCTCTTGCGGAAACACTTCCCCGAACGGCTCATCTCTCTTAGGGGCCATCTTCAGTGACCAGGGCGGTCGCCAGATTTAGCCCCTGTGACTATTTCCTGTGGGGCTACCTTAAATCTTTGGTTTACACGAATCGTCCAAGGACACTTGGTCAGCTTAAGGATAATATTCGTGCTGCTATAGTCGGCATAGGCACACATAATGCTGGAAAAAGTGGACAGAAATTTAAAAAATCTCAGTGTATTGATGTATTGACGAGGATGGTGGACACCTTCGAGATGTCGTTTTTAAAACCTAATGAAATAAATTTTAAATGTACCCCTGTATACAGAAAAAGAATTAAATCGATACTGCCAATACTTTTTGTGTTATGATTTTTTAAAATAGGGAAGTGACCGCGCCCCACCCTGTATTTAATATTTAATAAAACAATCTATAATCATTTATGAAAGAACCCCACTTCTTAATTTTGGGATCATTATTCAATTTCCTTTTAAATATCAAACTCTATCGTAAATACCAGCATTCTTCAATTTTTGTTTGAAAATTTTATTATTTTAAATTATTTTTGACCCTCCTACCTCTCTTTTGGATCACTGTATATTTCACATAGTGAGTCATTTTCATAAATCGTATATGCGAAATTTCGTACAAATCGGACAAAGGGACTAGGGCTTATATTGAGAGTTCTATTTTTTGAATCCCTCCCCATTTTGGATCCCCGAAAGAATTAATAATTTTCTTTTTTATTATATGATCCGTTTAAAGTAAATTTCAATTAACTTAGTTTTTTAGATTGAACATTTTATAATTGTAATTATTTAAAAACCCCATCCCACTTAATTTTGGGTTCAATTTCAAACAAAATTTAATCAGCTCTTAATTAATCACAATACTAAATAAGCTGACGTGTTCTGATGTGGCCATCCACTTCACTTTACCATAAAACCTGGCCCCTAAAATTATTTATAATCATGTAAGGGGTTAGTTTTTCCATTTTTAGACTTCTGGGGTCCCATTGATTATGTATACAAAATTTGGTTGAGTTTGGTACAAGGACCTGGGTTTTCATTTTTTGACCCCCCCCCCCCCATTTTGGGCGGTTAGTTTTTGCATTTTTAGACTTCTGGGGTCCCACTGATTATGCATACAAAATTTGGTTGAGTTTCCTCAAATAGCCTAGATTTTTAATTTTTAATCCCCCCTCCACCGCCCTTAATTTTGGGTAGATATGCACCAAAATCTAATCAGCTCTTAATCTCAATGGACCAAAACTACGTGTGAAATTTGGTTTCGATATTCACACTAGTTTTTAAGCTAGCTCGTCCACAAAAATTTGGTAAAGCACAGACTAACAGACAAATAGACATTTTGACAAAACAATTATTATCTCGAAAAATATAATTTTTTCGATGTTCACTTATTAGAGCTTTTTTTGTAGAGCGATATGCCATGGTTTCGCTCAATTTTTCTAATCAAAATAGTTGGTAAAGTAAAAACTAGATGTGAAATTTTCTTTTGATATACACCCTGGTTTTTGTGCTAGAGCATACACAAAATTTGTTAACGAACTAACTAACGTACTAACAGACATTTTGACAAAATAATGAATATCTCATAAAATATAATTTTTTCGATGTTCACTATTTTGGACTTTCTTGTAGACTAAGACGCCATGGTTTCAATCAATTTTTTTTATCAAAATATTTTCATCCTTTTTTGAGATATTTCGAAAAACAAACATATTTTTCATGCACGATTACATTACTTGACCATACCCTGAATGGTAAAATAAAAATGACATACGCTGAGATTCCACCTACGAAATGATTTGATTACATTTTCCTTAAAGATTTTCTTGACAAAGCTGTTATAAATATATAAAGAGTGTAAAATGAGTGTTTTATAGTTTGCTATGTTATGCAATTCATTAGAGCCACCTGTCATGTGTCTATGATTGATATAGTCAGCGTATTGTTATTAGAAAAAGCTTTATGACGTTATTTTTCATACTAGTTTTGGTAAAGTAAAAAAAAAATGTAGTCCCTAACAAGTTCCTTACGAATTTCTATTACAGAATGAATTTTGAACGAAGTATCATCTTATTTGTTTAAGTAAATTTATTAGATAATACAAGTAATGAATACTAATTAAAAAGATGTTTTGATTAAATTTTTAATTCTAGATTGTAATTTTCGAATCGGTGGATAATAAAGACCATATTCTGATTATTGGAAATACTCATCTCTACTTTCACCCGAATTCTGACCACATTCGACTACTCCAAGGAGGCATGTGCATTCTCTATCTTGAAAATGAAGCAAAAGAATTCAAGAAAAAGGTATTCATTAATGCTCTCAACGTGGCCCGACAAATAATCGCAAACTTACAAACTTTTTGAGATTGGGACTAATAATCCCAGTGATATTACTAAAAATACAATAATTTTAACTTTTTATTAATTATTAATAGAGACCGGATTTTTATGCAGTAAAAACTGTCAAAATATGCCATAAAATATACAGTTAAAAATGCTGGAATATGCAAATATAATCAGCAAAAGATGGCAAATTAATTTTTTTTATTCGTTAAAAAATTAAAATTGAAGACAAAAAGAAAAAAAATTCACAAAATTCACATTATATTTAATATATTAAAAAATCTTTAAACTCAAAGAAATAATAGGTGCTCTTGAATAAAATCAACATAATAAATATAATAATGTTTCAAAAAAATGTCATCGAAAAAATACGGGGGGGGGGGTAGTTTTATTTAACAGACAAGATTGTATTGTATTAGTTTTATTTTTTTATATTAACAAGCTTTTCTTATTGACGTGCAAATAATAAACTAATACAATTATGCAAATATTTGTACGGCTATAATCTGATCACTACACTAATTTACCCACACATGAACACTCAATGGTCAAAATGGTCTATAGTTACCGAAGGCCATTAAAAGAAAATAATAATAATAATAAAGAAATAATTAACAAATGATCTCAAAAATAATTAAAATTTGATTGTAATTCTGAATAATTTATTTTTCCAAGTATTTTTCTAAATTATCTTCAGGTTATTATGTCTACGGTCACTTAAAATTGATTTATACGATGAAAAGGAGATCAGATCTAATAGGGGAAAATTTAAAGGAACTTTAGATATATATTTCTTCATTTTTTTTCATTATTTCTCCGAAAATTTACTTTTAAAAAATTTGTATTTGGTGCGAAGTAAGCAATATTTGACAAAAAATCCTTCAAATATGCAATTTTATGTAATATTCTTCAAATATGCAATTTTATGCAATATTCTTCAAATATGCAATTTTATGCAATATTACTCAAATATGCAAAAATATGCAGTATAAAATTTAACCCACAGTATCCTAGATGCATGATTCGGATAAATAATTGATCTCCTGGGTCGTATGTGGCGGCAAACAAAGTATGCAATTGCATAGGAATCCGGTCTCTAATTATTAGTAATGAATTTTTAAATTGAACACATTATTTATCAATGAGATATTCATAAAATGATTCTTAAATAATTTTATTTATTCAAGCAACTATTTTCAATTATGAATCACACAAAGAATGAAGCTAGATTCAAAATATTTGATGAGCATTTTGAGAACTCACTGAGAATTCCTTTGAACCAAATATCGACGGATTAATGTCTGAAAATATAATGACAAATATCTCACTAATTTTATTAATTTTGATTGAATTAACTTGTTCTCTACTATTATTATCATTTTGGGAACAACTAATTAGAAGCCGAAACTTAGTAAATAAAACTATAAAATTTTAACTATTTCTCTCTTGGGTGATCCAGCCCATAGTAATTCCCCAGTTCATCAATCTAGCCACTAAATTAAATTTATTCTTTTTATTTTTTTAGTTTCCTGAAAAGCAAGTATCGATAATATTTTGTGGCGATTTCAATAGCACTCCTGATTGCGGTGTCTATCGATTAATGACAACTGGAGAGGTTGACCAGAATAACCTCGATTGGCAAAGTAGTAAGTAGAAATTGTAATTTATATTTGATAAAAAATGATCGATTTTGGTTTGATTTTTAATTTCTAAAGAAAATTAATAATATTAATTCATGTCTTTTTAGTGCCCGAACAACAAGTTAATGGAGTAGGATTTAAGCACAACGTTCCATTAAAAAGTGCTTGTGGAACTCCTAAACATACTAATTTCACTGCGGGCTTTTCTGGCTGTCTAGATTATATTTATTATCAAACTGACAAGATAGAAGTATCACAGGTAAAAAAAATGTTTTTTACTGTCTATAAAATATATTTTTAGACTTAAAAACATTTCGAATAATCAGAAAAGATCAATAATCCTGAAATCCTACATATTCTATATAATGATCCAGTTTCGTTAGTTACCTAAAATCTATAAATCCTCTACATTTAAAATCCATTACCTGGCCACCGAGTAATGCTCGGTAACTTTTTGTTTCAGTTAAAACTTTGCTTGAAACGTGTAAATCCAAAGTTTGGAGGGATTTTGAGCAATGTACAGACAAAATCTTAATTTTATATATAATTATATATATATTCCTATCTTTTTACTTTACCATACAGGGTATGGTCAAGTATTGTAAAAAGTGTTTTTTTGCTTCTTTTTTTCGAAATATCTCAAAAACGGCTGAAACTATTTTGATTAAAAAAATTGATCGAAACCATAACATTTCGGTTTTCAAAAAAGCCCTAACAAGTGAACATCGAAAAAATTATATTTTTCGAGATAATAATTGTTTTGTTAAAATGTCTGTTAGTCTGCCTGCTAGTGCGTTACCAAATTTTTGTGGACGAGCTAGCTCAAAAACTAGTGTGAATATCAAAACCACAAGTAGTTTTGGTCCATTGAGATTAAGAGCTGATTAGATTTAGGTGCATATCGACCCAAAATTAAGGGGGAGGGGTTAAAAATAAAAAATCAAAGCCATTTGAGCAAACTCAACCAAATTTTCTATACAATATAATACATATTTTGTATCAGTGGACCCCCAGAAGTGTAAAAATGCAAAAACTAACAGCTCAAAATGGGTGGGGGGGGGGGTATAGGGCAAAACATTAAAATATAGGTAGGTCTATGAACCAAATTCAACCAAATGTTGTATACATAATTCGTGGGCCCCCAGAAGTCTAAAAATGCAAAAACTAACCCCCCCTACATGATTATAAATAATTTTATTAAATATTAAATATAAGTGAGGGGCCAGGTTGTATGGTAAAGTCAACTGGATGGCCACATCAGAACGTGTCAGTTTATTTATTCAAAACCGACATTTCAGAGATATATACAATATTATATAGTTCTGCTAAGAATGGAATACTGTATAATATAGTTACTGCCACTAAGAGATGAGACAGAGAGGAATATCACATTGGATTTCCTTCACTGACCTTTCAAAACTCTGAAGAAGTAGGGAATAAACCTCCGAAACGTCGGTTTTGAATAAAAAAGATAGTTATTTATATCTCTCTTTTTTTGAAGCTTGGACTGCCTCATCAAAATCCACTCAATTCACTTATCAGTCCGTCTCCAAAAACTACTTTAAACTGATATAGATATTCCTTTATGAATCTATAATTTCTATTGATTTCTAAATAATCAAATAGATTTGTTTTAGTAAAACTCACCAATAATAATTTTTTTGCTTTTAGGTGGTTCCTTTGCCCTCGGATGAAGAATTAGTCCAGCATACAGCACTTCCTAGTATTGTCTTTCCATCGGATCATCTAGCGCTTGTTGCCGATTTAACCTGGACTTGAATAACTCGAATTCTTTTATTCCATTTTACATCTATTCAAATGTATTAAAATTATATTATAATATATTGATTGTTTTATTGAATATAGATATTCTATTTTATGTAATCTAATAGCAGAATCATTAAAACATTTTTGTTTTACAATATGGTACTCAAACACTTTTATTAGTTATTTTTTTCCCTTTTTTATTAGGAATCACGTGAATCGGAAGGTACAAAAAGTAATTAAATCTAGAATTTCTCAAACTAAATTTAAAAACTAAGACAATTACTATATTTTTACCTTAGTGGTTGTACACTCGGGAGCAGCTAAATCGACTCAACCTCTAAGCGCGCATACAAAGTTGTTTTTCTTTTAAATGGCCAAGCCGATATTTATAAAATAAATATATCTTTAAAGCTTATTTATTTATCTTTATATTGATATCAATTTCTAAGCCAATCGGCTCATTACTTTTTAAATTATGTGATCCGAATGGCTTAACTGGAAAAATTGCTGTTTCTAGCTGCCGCTACTTGTTAGTTACAATTTCCTTATAAAAACCAATGTAACCAATTATTCTTATTAATCGATTTTCAGCAATTGACCTGAACACATCTACGCAAATTGACACAATTGTTTTTAGAAAATCATGGATACTAAGCCAGAAGTTGCTGCTCAGTTGTTGCTCTGTTGGAACAGAGCCTTAGCCAAAGAGAAGTCGCTCTTCAATTGAACTTAAGTCAGTCTACTGTCTCAAGGGTCTACAGAAGGTTTCAGGAGACTGGTGGACAGTCAGAAGACGCTTGAAGGAAGCCAACCTCACTTGCAGAAGACCTGCCTCTGGACCAAAATTAACCTCACGTCACCGTCAAGCTCGACTCAATTTGCTCGAGAGCATCCTCTAATTGAAGTATCGACCAATGGCGGGCTGTCCTTTTCACAGATGAGTGTAGAGTGTGCATTCATGGAAGTGACAGGAGAAGTCGGGTCTACAGGCGTCAGGGAGAGCGATTTTCTCAATGCTGTTTCTCTCAAACAGTGTCACATGGTGGTGGTTCCTGCATGATTTGGGGTGGCATTTCTCTGGAGGGAAAAACAGATATTGTTTTTGTGCCTGGTGGAGGCCGGGGAGGGGGTCTAACAGCTGACTGTTACATTGCTGACATTCTCCTGCATCATGTTGTTCCTTATAAAGGATTTATTGGGGAAAATTTTTTACTGATGCATGATAATGCCCGGTGCCACACTGCGATGGTCACTCGGCAATACATGACCGAAGTCGCTATCCACACCATAGAGTGGCCAGCGCTCAGCCCAGACATGAATCCCATCGAACATATGTGGGACCACCTCAAACAAAGGGTTCGAGCCAGAAATTCGGTACCTTCGACCATTGATGAGCTTAAGACAGCTTTGTTAGATGAATGGGAAGGCATCCCTCAAGATTTTATAAAAAAACTCATCGGGTCGATGCAGGATCGCATGCGGGCTGTTATAAAAGCTAGGGGGGCAACACAAATTATTAAGAAAATAAATTTTCTTTGTTATGTTTAAAATGTCAATTTTATTTTAATTTTGAACATCCCTACTTTTCCTTTCCTTTACACCCTTTTTTCCTTTCATTGTCATTCAGATCACATAATTTAAAAAGTAATGAGCCGATTTGCTTGAAATTGATATCAATATAAAGCTAAATAAATAAGCTTTAAAGATATATTTATTTTATAAATATCGGCTTGGCCATTTAAAAGAAAAACAACTTTGTATGCGCGCTTAGAGGTTGAGTCGATTTAGCTGCTCCCGAGTGTAATTAATTTAAACGAAAAATACAAGGAGCCAAATAAAACATTCTCAATATTAGTCGATGTTTCGAATTTATCTTTTCAATTCTTCATTAAGACTTGGTATTGTTGAGTACATTTGTTGTCCATGAACAGATGTACATATACCGGGTGAGTTTTTTATCTTGAGACAGTCTTATAACTCAAAAAGAGTGCATTATATGGAAAAAAGTTTCAAATAAAAGTTTATTTATATCAAGGGGGAAACTAAACTACGCTACTGTTTGTCGACGTAGAACAAGCTTGCAAGGGTATTTCAAGGTCAAGTTCTGTTTGTTAAATGGAAACCTATATTTTTCTTTAAGTCTATTTAATTTACAAAAAAAACTGAAGAACTTTTATAAGAACTATTTTTTATACGACATCAAATAAACAAAATACATGAATCAATCAATTTGGTCAAGTTCTGATCATATGATCAAAGACCAAATAACTTAAATCTCCAATTCTTATGAGAAAATAATCGAAATTATGATAAATAAAATCATTTATAAAAAAATCTTATAACATTCATTTAAAACCCGCAAACGTTTCGAGAGAATTTCTATATTTATGAATTGAATTTTATATCATTTTCTGATTCATTCGCCTGACGCTTTCTCTTACGAGATTCATGCAAGGTATTATATTAAGTCTCTATTAATAACATCACTAAAAAGAGAAAAATAAAAATAATTTTTATAAAAAAATAAAACCGACTTCAAAAAACTTAAATGCAACAAATAAAATAATAATAACTTAAAAATCAAATAAAATCCACTAAAAGGTATAAAATAAATATCTTATTTAGTTACAACTAAACGACGAAATATTAACATGAAATTACTTTTTGAAGTCGGTGCAAAACATATACATTTTATGAATCGTACTTGACGGATCTTACTTAGTAAGTTTGGCGGGTACGCTCTCTTATAGGTATAGTTTGTTTGGCACCAACTTCAAAAAGTAATTTCATCTTAATATTTCGTCGTTTAGTTGTAACTAAATAAGATATTTATTTTTTTGTACCTTTTAGTGGATTTTATTTTATTTTAAAGTTATTATTATTTTATTTGTTGCATTTAAGTTTTTTGAAGTCGGTTTTTTTTTATAAAAATTATCGTATAGCGTGGATATACGAAATTTCGTACAAATCGATTAAAGGGTCTAGGAAAGAGGTGGGGAACCTTTTTACCCTGAGAGGCCACATAAGTTTCAATACCGATAAATGTAACTTTTGTAAAGTTATTGCTGTTCAAATTCAATTTTTTTTTATATTATATTCAATTTTTTTTTATTTTAAATTCAGTTTTTCTTTGTTTCAAATTCATTTCGAGGCCACATAAGAAATTCAAAAAGGCCACATGTGGCCTTAAGGCCACAGGTTCCCCACCTCTCTCTGGTCTAGGACTTAGATTGATAGTTATATTTATGTGAACTCTCCCACAATTTAGATCTCCATTTTCCATGTATTTTTTTTTAATTTGAAAATTTTGTAATTTTAATTTTTTAACCCCTCCACCCTTAATTTTTGGTTCGATTTCAACCAAAATTTATTAGTTGTGTATTAGGTGTAGCGGCCCGCTCTCGCTCATGGCGACGAGGCTTGAGACACGGCCGCTAGATGACTCAGTTGCGTCGCTTTTGCATGAGTGAAATATATTCAGCCATGCTATAATTAAAGCGACTCGACTTCGACTGGAGAAGCGAACCGATTCGAAGAAGCGAATCTGGAAGGGCCACCGACATCCAGCAGCCCCTCCCCTGCACACACCCTATATGAACACGCAACCTACAACTCTGCACTCAACAGATTGTTAGGACCCCATCGACTTGATGGGGGGCGCGGCACAAAGCGCCACACAGCACTCACCTCAAGAGAGCCCTAACAATACTGGTGACCCCGACGTGATTGCAAAGCAAGCAGCCTCTTGACCCACCAGCTAGGTGGATAGAGCCTTGCCCGGCTGACTTAGTCGGTAATCGGCAATCACACAAGAAAGAAAGGGTGTGGTGTAGCGGCCCGCTCTCGCTCATGGCGACGAGCCTTGAGACACGGCCGCTAGATGACTCAGTCGGATCGTTGCGTCGCTTTTGCATGAGTGAAATATATTCAGCCATGCTATAATTAAAGCGACTCGACTTCGACTGGAGAAGCGAACCGATTCGAAGAAGCGAATCTGGAGGGGCCACCGCCATCCAGCAGCCCCTCCCCTGCACACACCCTATATGAACATGCAACCTACAACTCTGCACTCAACAGATTGTTAGGACCCCATCGACTTGATGGGGGGCGCGGCACAAAGCGCCACACAGCACTCACCTCAAGAGAGCCCTAACAATAGTTTTTGAGCTAGAGTGTACACAAAATTTAGTAACGATCTTCACTCATTAGAGCTTTGTTATAGACCAATACTCCATGGTTTCGTTCAATTTTTTTTTTCATCTGTTTTTGAGATATTTCGCAAAAACTTAACAAAAAAAAGGATTTTTTTCACGCACGATAACTACTTGCCCCTGTATGTTAAAATAAAAACAATTAATTAAAGAAAATTGAAAAAAATTACCATAATTATTTATTTCCACACCCACATGTTAATAATTAATTAAATTAAGAAAAACACAATTCAATTAAACTTGGGCGACGATGAGACTCTGGCAGATCGATTTGTGGAGCCCAAAAATCCCTCTAATCCGTGATTTTCATTAAAATCGTTAAAGCCGTTTTCGAGAAACCGGTTTTACATAATAGAATAAGATTTTATTCCGATTAAAATTAAGTGAGTAGATCATTTTCTTTCAAATTCTAACTGCACATGAATGGTATATCTTCATTGAAATTTAAAGATGAGAGTTGATTTTAGACATATTGAAAAATTTATTTAAAACAATAAGATTTTATCTTTGAATATCGGATAGATAAAGGATTGCAAGATTTTGGTTTAAAATAATCCATTCGAAATATCACTTTATTTTTATTCTTTCTGGTTTCCGGTAAACTAATTTGAAATGAAAATATTGGTAGGACGTTTTCATAGAAGGGTGAAATAAGTTTAAGTGAAAGTCGTGTGATTTCAGCAGATCAATTTATTTTCCATACAATTACATTTTTATATATTTATTTATTAAGTAGTAGAATTGAAATCATATGGAATTAGACCAGATTTGTTGGTCTATTTATAGTGCGGAGGGAAAAAGCTTGTCGGGACATAATTACCCCGACCAACGACCTTTTATGTGGCTAAAAGGATCGCCATTATATTTCCAATATTTCCCTACCATTCCACTTCGAGTTTCAACAACATTGTTAGGGCCTCCTTCAGCTGGAGATTTCAAGACATCATATCCTGAAAAAAATTATTATTATAGTATTAATTATCATAACGTCTTATTTCTAAGCTTTACTCAAAATACATTTATAACAAATAATATTATATATATATATATATATATTATGATAAAATATGTTTGTAATGAACTGATAGTGGGTTTTATAGTCAAGAGCGGATCCAGGGGGGGGGCTGAGGAGGCGACCGCCTCCCCCTTAAAGGAACATGCCTGGCCAAAAAAATTTGTAAAAAAAAAAATATTTTTTAAAAAAATTTTAAAATTGAAAATAAAGTTCTATGTGTGTGTGGGTGGGGGGCGGCGTCTCTGACATACATCGGGCCCCTTATATACATTCCCCCCCATAAAAAATTCCTGGATCCGCCCTTGTTTATAGTAAATAAAACAGGGGTGCCTTCCCCCCCCCCCATTTTATTCACTTCTAAAGAATTAGAATAGCTTTTTATTACCTTTTATTTATTTTTAGCATATAATGCTAATTTTGCAACAATTTCAACCCCCCCCCCCACCCCACCCCACAGAAATTTCAATGACAGACTCTGTGACTTAACCCTCCACCCCTGTATGCTTTTATCATAACAATCAATGCCTCAAAATCTCAATAAAATAATTGAAGAAAAAAATGATTTATTTCCATTTTTAAAGCTACAGAAAGTGATTTAATTTAATTAATTTTTTTATATTAATTATTAAATATATGAATTTATTTATTTTATATATCTTCATCTTCTGGTGCCTATCCGCTCAGTGAATGTTGGCGATCATTCTGGCTATGATTGTTTTATTGACGACGGCCCGAAACAACTCCAAGGAAGGAAGTCTTCCCGAACCATTGCAGCAGATTCTTTAACCATATGATGTCCTTCTTCTCCCAGGTCCCCGTCTACCGGCTATTTTCCCTTGAATAATAAGCTGTAGAAATTGGTATTTAGAGTTACGTAATATATGGTCCAAGTACGATAATTTTCTAATTTTGATGTTATTTATTAATTCTTTATCTTTTTTAATTCTTCTTAAAACCTCTTCATTTGTAACTCTATCTATCCAACTTATTCTCAGGATTCGCCGGTATATCCACATCTCAAATGCCTGCACTCTATTACATATCGCTTCTGTAAGAGTCCAGGGCATATAGAAGAACCGGAAACACGTAACATCTTACTAGTGCATCCTCAAATCCATAGTGAGGTTGTGGCTGCACAGAAGATGTCTTATTCGCTGGAATGCATTACGTGCCATTTCAATTCTCTGTTTGATTTCCACAGAGTGATCCCATTTATCAATTATAGTGCAACCTAGGTATTTAATTTGATGCACTCTCTCAAGAGGGTTGTTGCCTACGTTTAGTCCGGTGTCATAGGGATATAATGGGAGCCCCTGATAGTTAGACAACGCGTTTTTCATATTCATAATGATTTATCTATCCCCTTGATATGTACTCGAATTTCTTAATTGCTGACAATGAATTTGCAATAAATTTACCAGAATTACTTAAACTCTACTATTGGGAGAAAATATAGTCATTTTCTTTGCTAGGCCAACTATTTATATATCAATAGCCTTCGTGAATAGTAATTAATTCTTACTTAGAGGAAAAGATCACTTACCCTCGGCCAAGGGTTCTGGAGCAGCATACGCGACGGTCATCCAAACTGAAGGAAAAATAAGAAAATATTTTAAACACATATGTCTGATGATCTCTACAATGGTTGGTAAAGTGAATTATACCGAATTTTATTTATATGTATTAAAAGATATAGTGAATTTAGGTCAGAAGAGGAATGGAAGGGTTCAGGATTTACTTCACCGGCTTATTAAGGACTAATTACTTTATTTTAATGAAATTGTCGAGAGAAGGAGTTACACCATAGAGGTGCATCCCCGAAAGGCCTTGGTTGGCCACTCCATCGTGGAAATAAGAAGAAAGGGGGATTTAATGGGCTGGGTACGATTCCAAAGTATCTGTGGGTGCGGGTCTTAAACTGCTGAAGGTTATAAGTCGCTAGAAGTGAGTTCCATATGTATTATATTTTCTAACTTAATAGTTTCAATTGAATACGAATTATAATTATTAAAACATTCGTTCGTTTTTGCTTTAATATTGATAAATAGGTAGGGTGATGAAGATTTTTTTAATAATAGGTTTACTAATTTAATCAGAATTGAGTATTAGTTATCTAAATGTTAAAGAATTGTATCAATAAAAAGTGTAAAATCTACTTTAAGTATAAAAATATTTTATTTTCACGTTAAGATAATTGTTTGCTCTCTTTGGCTAAAGGATAGAGACATTGGTCCGAATCCTGTCGGGTGCTCAATTCATATTTTTCCCTTTTCAAAAAATAATAATAAAATTTTCTAAATGTAGAATTAACATAAGAAATTATTGATTCCACTATTTAACTTTCGCGGTTCAAATTGCTTTAAGAAAAAATTAAAACTAACGTTTAAAAAAGTCAATTTGTCTAAAAGTGCTCTTTATTTTTTTACTGTAAAACAGCTCAATATACGAAAAAAATCTGGGTATTAGTAAATAAAGCACCCTTAAAAAAATAATTTCTTAATCGATGTTTAAAAAATGTACGGCACGGATATAGTGAATGTATTTTGATTGTCGATTAAAAAACTTAATTGACCTTAAAAACGTCATATATTACGATTTGATATGACTGTTTAGGTATATATTAACTAAAAATACTCGGAATATACATTAAAAAGACAAACAAAAGACGTTTACAACATGTTTTGGGCTTTCAAAAAAATTACGTTGTGGACGTAGTGAACATCTTTTCGTTTTCCAATAACATATCCTAAATACACACGTACTTCTTAAATTACAAGAATATCTACAAAATTCAATGATTTTTATAGGTCCGTTTTCGTATAATAAGTGAAAATTTATTGAAATGTCTATATTTCTCTCTAATTTTCTGGAAATGTTGAAATATTGTACGGTATTGTCATCGCATATACGTGTGTGGATGAAATTTCAAGTGAATAACGCCTTGAAAAATTCTCTACAAAATTCGATTATAAAATTCTACCAAATTAAACAGAAAAACAGTTTGATAGTCAGAGGTTCCAAGTAAAAAAATAAAGCATATAAAGTGCGGGTATTGAAAAGAAAAATAGAGTTTTACTTACCAGCCAAGATGATTGCCAAGTAGAAGATAACTTTCGCCATTTTAATAAATTGGTGCTTGTAGTTATTCGTTCAAAACTGAAAAATGAATAGTAAACTGACAGAGAATGTTTCTACTTTTATAGTAAAATTGAAAATAATAAATAAAACATTTTAAAATAGATAAAAAAAATAATAATATAAGTATTTTTATAAGCATGAATAATAATTATATCTTTACGAGGGTGTCGAACTGGCTGCTCCAATTTTATATCTTTATGCGGGTAATGAAAGGATTGCGTCAATTATATTTAGTACCTGGGCCACCGAGCGATGCTCGGTAACTTATTGCTTCAGTTAATAGCTATATATTAATCCCCGAAACACCCCTCGCCTCCCGGACCCCCAACCACTTCACCCCGCCTCCTGCACCTTCCCACCCTACCTCCTACATACATCCCTCGCCCCCGAAACCCCGTACCTTCCCCCGGACCCCCCACCACCACTGCAATCCACTTCCTGCACCCCCACATCTACCCCCACCCCGCCCACTCACCTAGTTTTTGCATTTCTAGCCTTCTAGTGACCCACAGATTATGTATACAAAGTTTGGTCCAAGAGCAAGAATTTTCATATTTTGACCCTCCCCCGTTTTTTGGGAGGTTTTTCGGTGGAATTTTTTTAACACAAGTTGTCAGAAATCACATCCCCTACAACTTTGCTCATAATAAAATTTGCCGTAGAGTTAATAGTTTAGGAGTTATTTTATAATTTTCATTCGTGCGCCCCCCAAATTCCCTTTTGGGGTCAAAATATCAAAACGTTATATAGCTACAAACGTAAGTTAGAAGACATCTGATGCAAATATGAAATTTCATAATATACCCTTCAGCCGTTTTTACGTCAATCGTGAGCAACTTTTCGTGGAATCCACACAAACATACATACAGACATGCAGACAGACAGGAATTGTGCTGAGGGTGTTTTCCTTCATAACTTTGCTTGAAACGTGTGCAACCAAAATTTGGCGTGATTTGAAGCAATGTACAGACAAAACCTTTATTTTATATATACCTACCTATAGATAAACGAGCTTTTCGTGCGTGCCTTCGGCACGCCCTCGAAGCTCGGCCCTCCGGGCTCATGCCCTGGCGGGCAGCGTCTCGGTCCAAAAATTTTATTCCTCTTAAAAAACCACACTCCAAATGTATACCCGTAAACTACCGAAAATACATCGTCTCTTAAAAGTGTCGCCTCTTTAATTTTTGAGTGGCGGGGGGGGGGGGATAATTATGAATATATTTAAATTGAAAATTTAAATTTAAATTTCATTTTTCCTTTTCAAAACAAAAATAATGAAATGATTTATGAACTGCAAAAAATTCGCAGGCTGAATCATGGAAATTATTCAAATTTACGCGGTAATTTATTTAATTACAAAAATTTATTTAATGTTTCTTAATTTAAAATGAATTGGAGTCTTTCATTTCAAAATTCGAGTGCAAATTAAAATTATATTTCAAATTTGCCTGGTTAATGAAAATCCATTGGACCTGTCAGTTTAAAATCCTAGCTGACAATTATATTTCAAATTTGCCTCGTTAATTAATACATATTTAATGTTTTTTAATTTAAAATCAATTGGTGTTTTTTCATTTTCATTCGAGTTCAAATGAATACAATATTATCTCGACACAAAGTCTAAATCAAAAATATCTAGTTTTAGTAAGAGAAATCAAGATAGAAATATTAATGTCCCAATGGTGTAATCGCTAGAGCCAATGACCATAGTTCAAGAGTTCGTCGGTTCGATTCTAGGCAAGAGCGTAATTTTTTTAGAGAAATTTCTCTAAGCGTTGTTACAAATTAATCTAGACGAATATATAGTATAAATACGGTATAATTATTTTTTTAATTAAATAATAATTTTTGAGTGACAGATCGAATGTTCAACACAAAACCCTCCTATCCAGTGAATTTCATCCAAATCGTTAGAGCCGTTTTCGAGAACCCGACCGGATAAATATATATATATATATATTATATTGCTCGTTTAATATATAAGATTTTGGGTTTGTTAGATATGTATGGTTTGTTTTTTCAGTAAAAAAAATAAAATATATGTATTGCAGTCCGAAGTGGCATTTTCAAGCACATATTGTAACTTTTTTTTGCTATTGTTATTGATTAAATAAAATTTAATATTCGTTTAGTTGTGTGGATTTATTTATTACCATTGAAGTATTTAAAAAAATTCCGGGAATTATAATTTTGTAAATCTGTTAAAAAAACAAAACAAAAAAAAAAAAAAAAGGAAATATAAAGACTATGAAGAAACTGAGAGGCCAAAATAACGAAATTAGAAGTGGAATTCATCCAGAAGACTTGCGATAACATTCAGGAATGTCTTAGAACAATTATTAAATTATTAATTATTATCAAATTATTTATTTATTAAATAAATATTTGATAATTATGTTGAATAATTGTTAAAAATAATTATTAAGATTTTTTTTGGATGAGATCTAATTGATTTAATATTTTGTTTAATTGATGTCGTATAAAAAAATAGTTCTAATAAAAGTTGTTCAGTTTTTTAAGTAGAATAAGTAGACGTAAAGAAAAATATAGGATTCAATTTAAAAAACAGAACTTGACCTCAACAGTCGACAAACAATAGCGTAGTTTAGTTTCCCCTTTGATATAAATAAACTTTTATTTGAATCTTTTTTCATCTAATGCACTGTTTTTGAGTTATAATACTGTATCAAGATAAAAAAAACTCACCCGGTATATATCCTTGAACTGAGTGCCTTCCATTCACTCCTCAATTATTAAAAGCAACCTTAATTTAGAAAATTCTTGCTATTGGACCAAACTCAATCAAATTTTGTATACATAATCTGTGGGTCACTAGAAGGCTAGAAATAATAATAATAATAATAATTCTTTATTAGCTATTTTAGCTATACATCATACAATTAAACAAATATATGTAATTTGTTTTTAAATAATACATTCAATTCACGAGATACAAAAAGATAAAGATAATCAATACATTCTAAAATATAACAATTTATAATAAACATATAAATATATAACACACCATACGTGACAATAAACAAATGAACACTTGTACATATAAACAATAATAATAATAATAACAAAAGTACAAATTAATCCTACATAAAAAAAAAAAACAAAAATCACAATCTTGGTATTATGGGAAAAGGAATATAACAAAAACAATAATAACAGTAACAACATATATATAAAACATATCACAAGTAATTATTGCTCTGATATTAGCAATAGCCTCACTTCTCTTTTAAATGCCGATAAAGTTTTACATTTTTTGATGTATTCGGGTAAGTTATTATATAATCTTAACCCTTTATAGAATACGCTGTTCATGGTGCTTGCCTTGTTTACTGTACTTAAGTAGAAGTCTCCCTGTTGTCTTGTTCCATGGGAATGTATTGGTTTCATTTCATTTAATTTATCTATTAGATATTGAGGTGCAAGTTGGTTTATGATTTTGTAAACAAATATCAAAACTTGCATTTGTATACCATTATTTATATTAAGCCACTCCAATGTGTCAAGCATTTCTTTTATCCTGGTGTACCTATTGCACTTTAATATAATTCTCATGGCTTTATTCTGGAGTTTTTGCAACCGTTCAATATCCGTTTTACAAAACATATATAGAACTGTTGGGCAGTACATGAAATGTGGCAGTATTATTGATTTATAAACAAGTGAAGCTGTATATGCCGAAATATATTTTCTTATTCTGTTAAGAACGCCAATTTTTTTTGCTACCTTATTAATGATATAATTTGCGTGTTCCCTGAATGTTAGTTTATCATCAATCATATTACCTAAGTATTTTATTTTCTTTACCTGTTCCACGTTTTCATTTCCAATTTTTATATCACTATTTATATGATAAACTCCCTTTGAGATTAACATGTATTTAGTTTTATTTGTATTTAGGCTCAGTCTATTATAATTTAGCCAATCATATACTTTCACCAATTCATCATTTAACTTCTCTACTACCTCATTAGATTCCTTGCCCGAAACAGTTATCAGTGTATCATCGGCAAACAGGTAAATGTCACTATGTTTAATTACTTTCACAATATCATCCATGTATAATAGAAACAGCACTGGACCCAGGACACTGCCTTGAGGAACCCCATATTTAACTTCCCTTTTTTCAGAATTATATAACCCATATCTGACCCGTTGCCATCTGTCCCTTAGATAATCCTGAAACCAGTCCAAGACGATTCCCTTGAAGCCAAATTTCTCCAGTTTGTTTATTAAGATATTTCTATCAATCGTTTCGAATGCCCTCTTCAGATCTAGGAATACCGCAAGTACCATCTTACCATTATCTATATCTTTTTTCCAGTCTGAAACAATATTTTGTATAGCAGTTTCACAACTGTGTCCTATACGGAAGCCCGATTGTTTACTTGCAAGGAGTTTATTGTTTTTTATATATTCCATTATCTGATTAAATACAGCTGTCTCGAGAATTTTTTCTAAAATTGGTAACATATTAATTGGTCTGAATTCTTCGCATTTATTTGTGCCTTTGATCTTTTGGATTGGTATAATAGTCGAGAGTTTCAGATTGTTGGGGACGATGCCTTCCAATAATGAGCTATTGATTATATGCAGTAGGGGATTGGCGATAGCATCAAAGCAAGTTTTTAAGTAACAAACATCAATGTCATCAGGACTACCCTTATTACTCAATGAAGAAATGATATTTTTTAATTCATTTGTATTCAGTAATTTGAAGTTACTAAACATTTCAGATGTTTCCTCAGCATTCCAGACACAATTGGATATGGGGATATTAGTGACTATATCAGTAATACTATCAATAAAATATTTATTAAATTCATTAGCTATTATCCCCCCATCTTCAATCTCCTTTTCATTAAATAAGATTGCAGAGATTTCATCATCTTTCTTTCCACTTCCTATTAGGAGTTTTAGATTTTTCCACATAGTTACCTGATCATATTTACTGTCATCTATCATTTTCTCGAAATACTTTCTTTTCTTTTCTCTAAGTAATTTAACTACTCTGTTTCTATATATTTTGTATTGTATCCAGTCCTCCTCCTTTCTTTCTAGTTTATATCTATTATAAAAATAGTCCCTGGTGTTGATCACGTTCAATATCTCCTCACAGATCCATGGTATCTTCCTATCTCTTATTATTACCTCTTTTTTAGGTGCTATTTCATTAAGTGGTGACGTAATATCATCAAGAAATATATTGTATTTTTTATGAATGTCACCTTCAATATACATACCCCTCCAGTCTATCATATCTAACTTATTTTTAATGTTATCATAATTTATCTTGCCTCTATTATAAAATTTGCGAATCTTTGACTGTATATTATTAAAAGTTTCAAATTCACATATCATTATGTTGTGATCAGATATCATAGGCTGGTGTAACACTTTAGTATTAACTTCCATATTAGTAATAGATAAATCAATCAAATTATCCTCATGAGTTGGTTCGTTTGTGCTTTGTTTTAGACTCAAATTATATACAATATTTTTCAATTTTTTGGTATAGAAATCATCACTTAACCAGTTTACATTAAAATCGCCTATCATTAAGAAATTTAAGGAATTTTGTGTTATGTTTTCAAGTAAATCTTCCACTTTTTCCAAAAAGAGAGCTTTGCTGCTACTAGGAGAATGGTAAAGGCATGCTACCATGAGTGATTTCTTTTCTATTATTATATTTACTGCTAAGTACCATAAATTAGATTCAATTATCAACTTTTCTCTAATTTTAAATTTAAGATTTTTCTTTATATATATAATTACTCCACCTGTGTGTCTGTTTTTTGAGTCTACCCTAATTAGATTATAATCAGTGATTCTAATTTCGAAGTCCTCTATTTCTTCTGTCGTTCGAGTTTCAGATAAGCAAATTATATCTGGATTTATAGTTTTTATGTTCATTCTAAGTTCATCTATATGGGGAAGTACACTTTGGATGTTTAAGCACATTACTAAGCCTTTGCTACCTGATCCATTCAAAAATTTACAGTATTATAATTTACCTTGTTTTTTAGATGATTAAATATTTTCTGGTAGCATGGGCATTCTCGATCAGTGATTCTATGATTAGAATCAAGATTAGTTTTGAACTTTTCATTTGCAAAAACTGGGTGAGTGGGCGGGGTGGGGGTAGATGTGGGGGTGCAGGAAGTGGATTGCAGTGGTGGTGGGGGGTCCGGGAGGAGGTACGGGGGGTATATGTAGGAGGTAGGGTGGGAGGGTGCAGGAGGCGGGGTGAAGTGGTCGGGGTCCGGGCGGCGAGGGGGGTTTCGGGGATTAATATATAGCTATTAACTGAAGCAATAAGTTACCGAGCATCGCTCGGTGGTCCAGGTATACTAAATATGATTGACGCAATCCTTCTTTCATTACCGGCATAAAGATATAAAATTGGAGCAGCCAGTTCGACACCCTCGTAAAGATATAATTATTATTCATGTTTATAAAAATAGTTATAGTATTATTTTTTTTTTTATCTATTTTAAAATGTTTTATAAATAAAAAAATGAAATCAAAATCGGATCTGCGTAGTTTTCTACGCAAGGATCAGACTAGAGATAACTTAGAATTGAATTTATTGACATTAATTAGTTTTCTCACATTGGGAATTTAAAATGGGAGTTATATTAATATAAATTATTCTATTTCTTAAATGAATCGACCAATATGAGCCGTTTATTTTGAAAAAAAAATATTAATTCCAGTTTTACTTAGGCCTATAGATGTCTACTTTTCATGTTTATAATACCCCAGTCAATGGAGTACAATACCCTCATGAATTTGTCAAAATATATACGTAAATATAATTATTTGTAAAAATATAAATATCTCGAAATAACAACATTCTTTTAAAAAATATAATTTATTCAATTATTTTTTATACATACACATCAATTATTATTCAAACATATATACCTAATATATAATTCGATTATTTATACTTATAAATATCATATTCAAAAGTTTTCTTGAAGATGAACAGTAACCATCAGGAAATTAAATCAGCAAGTGATCTGGAAAAGAAATACATGAAATTATTAGAATATATAATTAAATAAATTAATATTGTATGATAGTAATTCTAATTCTTCATATAAGATATTCTCTATTTCCAAATTTTATAAAATATATTATTTTCAATCTTTTTTTTTCAGATGGACAACTCGATTCGACCATATTCCACAAATTTACAAAAAAAAGAAAAATTATAATTTTGTAATATTTTATATATTAAAATGTTTTCAAATAAATTATTTTCTATGTATTGAAATTACTTAATTTTAATAAAAAACAAACTTAAAAGTTATTTGAATATTTATTTTTTTGTTAATTAAAAGTAGACACCCTTTTTTACTAACTATTGATTGAATATACTTGTTATATTATTTTAAGTTATTTTTCCTAATAAACAAGAATTTAACTAAGAAATGTGCCTGATCATTTGTGCATTATTGGACAAAATGCAATTTTTTTAATCAACCGAATTTTATATTTTTCAAATTAGTTTGTTATTTTATTTTATAGTGGGATAAAAATAAATTGTTTTATATAATATTATATATTTATTATTATTAGGGATAAAAATTAATAAAAAAAATTATTTTTATTAAAATCAATAGGTAATAGGTATTAAATACTTTGAGATCATATTTCATATGGATATATTATAAAATTGAATTTTTTTAAAGAAAGAACCAATTTTACTTAGGGAAAATGGTTTAGGTTCAAGGTGAAAACTATTTATTAAAATTAAAAATGGATTAATAGGTGGCTTTCACAAATAAAATAAGCTGACGTGTTCTGATGTGGCCATCCACTTGACTTTACCATACAACCTGGCCCCTCAATTATATTTAATATTTAATAAAATTGATAGCGTTTTTCTTTAGAGACGGACTGGTGGGGGAAGGGGGGGGTTAGTTTTTGCATGTTTAGACTTCTGGGGTCCCACTGATTATGTTTACAAAATTTGGTTGAGTTTGCTCAAATAGGCTAGATTTTTAATTTTTAACCCCCTCCACCCCCCTCGATATGCAACAAAATCTAATCAGCTCTTAATCTCTATGGACCAAAACTAAGTGTGAAATTTGGTTTAGTTATTCACACTAGTTTTTGAGCTAGCTCGTCCACAAATATTTGGTAACGCACAGACTAACTAACAGACAGACTAACAGACATTTTGACAAAACAATTATTTTCTCAAAAATATTATTTATTCGATGTTCACTTATTAGAGCATTTTTAGAAGGAAATGCCATGGTTTTGCTCAATACTTTCAGCCGTTTTTGAGATATTTCGAAAAAAAGAAGGAAAAATATGGAGTACAATACCCTCATGAATTTGTCAAAATATATACGTGAAATATAATTATTAATAAAAATATAAATATCTCGAAATAAAAACATTCTTTTAAAAAATATCATTTATTCAATTATTTTTTATACATACACATCAATTATTATTCAAACATATATACATAATATATAATTCGATAATTCATACTTACGAGTATACATATCATTTTCTTTACGTCTACTTATTCTACTTAAAAAACTGAACAACTTTTATTAGAACTATTTTTTTTACGACATCAATTAAACAAAATATTAAATCAATTAGATCTCCAAAAAAATCTTAATAATTATTTTTAACAATTATTCAACATAATTATCAAATATTTAATCAATAAATAAATAATTTGATATTAATTAAAAATTATTAATTAATGCAATTGGATGTTGATGAAAGCAGTCCACGGTGGTTGTAAAAAAATAAGACTATAGAGGTTTTATTATTTTACATTTATTTAGCTAAACCGATGTTTCGGAGATTTATTCTCTCCTTCTTCAGGGTAACAAAAAGTCCTGAAGAAGGAGAGAATAAATCTCCGAAACGTCGGTTTAGCAAATAAATGTAAAATAATAAAACCTCTATAGTCTTATTTTTTACAACCACCGTGGACTGCTTTCATCAACATCCAATTGCATATTTATACCAGTCCGTCTCCTAAAGAAAATCTCTATCAATTATTAATTAATTTTTCTTTTTTCTTTTTGTAAATTTGTGGAATGGTCAAATCGAATTGTCCATCTGAAAAAAAAAAGATTGAAATTAATATATTTTATAAAATTGGGAAATAGAGAATATTTTATATGAAGAATTAGAATTACTATCATACAATATTAATTTATTTAATTATATATTCGAATTATGTTGATTAATGTCCATTATAATTAGTAGATTAAAAATTCAGTTTATTGGACAAAGTTTTTTTATTGAAGTTCTTCTTCAATTTTTGTACAACGTTTCGTCTCTCTCGAGACTTTTTCAAGTACTCAATTGGTTAGAACAACATTGGTTGAAATAAAGATAAAAATAACTGAGACATAGTAGAATTTTTTCTTTCTAGATTGATACCATAAAACAATATAAGTATAGATGTATTTGACAGGTCATAGATATAATCTATATATTCTAATAATTTCATGTATTTCTTTTCCAGATCACTTGCTGATTTAATTTCCTGATGGTAACTGTTCATCTTCAAAGAAAACTTTTGATAATGATATGTATAAGTATAAATAATCGAATTATATATTATGTATATATGTTTGAATAATAATTGATGTGTATGTATAAAAAATAATTAAATAAATGATATTTTTTAAAAGAATGTTGTTATTTTGAGATATTTATACTTTTATAAATAATTATATTTATATATATATATATTATTATTTTGATAAATTTATGAGGGTATTGTACTCCATTGATTGGGGTATTATAAACATGAAAAGTAGACATCTATGCCTAAGTAAAACTGGCATTATAAATTTTTTTTTCAAAATTGGACCTAGGCCACTTTCAAAATAAACGGCTCATATTGGTCGATTCATTTAAGAAATAGAATAATTTATAATAACATATCTCCCATTTTAAATTCTCAACGTGAGAAAACTAATTAATGTCAATAAATTCAATTCTAAATTAAGGTTGCTTTTAATAACTGAGTGAATGGAAGGCACTAAGTCCAAGGATATATACCGGGTGAGTTTTTTATCTTGATACAGTATTATAACTCAAAAACAGTGCATTAGATGAAAAAAGATTCAAATAAAAGTTTCTTTATATCAAGGGGGAAACTAAACTACGCATTTGTTTGTCGACTGTTGAGGTCAAGTTCTGTTTTTTAAATTGAATCCTATATTTTTCTTTACGTCTACTTATTCTACTTAAAAATAAATAAATAAATAAATAAATAAATAAATCTTTATTTCTCGACCTGCTTAGAGGCACAAGTCCTCGGTGGCTAGGTCCTCCAAACATCAATACAGTCTAGCTACAATACATTAACAAACATCAATACAAATTAATTACAACAATTTAACAAATAATAAAAAAGTAAAAAAAAAAAAGAAAAAGAAAAAAAATAGAAATGTATGCTCATTAACAAATAACTTGACCATAGATTTCCATCAAAAGACAAAAAGTAATTTATAAATTCCGCGCAAAAACCCGATACCAGGAGAAAGCGACGCATTAGCCATCCCGGCATTTGCCATAAGTTGTTAAGGAAACCTGGTCAAAACCTTAACAAGGACGGTATGACCTCTCTCTACCTCACCTAATCTCTGCTTGTGAGAACTAAATAAAATTTTGCACAACTCTAGGACTTTAGGACTTGACAAAATTTATAATTGATTTAATCATAGGAGGCAGAATACTAAATCCCAAGTAGTAATAAATAGACAGACTTCCACAAATAAATGCCAGATCCTACAAATGAATGCAAACCTACATATTAATATCTGAATTAATTAACTTGTAAGAACCAGACCTATTTAAATTAATACCATTCTTCCCTATATCCTTATAATCTATATAACCATCTGAATCATTCTCATAAGAAAAATACCACCACTTGTTTCAATACCTATACTTCTAGTCTCAACCCTGGATTGACTATCCCAATACTGAACAACTTTTATTAGAACTATTTTTTTATACGACATCAATTAAACAAAATATTAAATCAATTAGATCTCATCCAAAAAAATCTTAATAATTATTTTTAACAATTATTCAACATAATTATCAAATATTTATTTAATAAATAAATAATTTGATAATAATTAATAATTTAATAATTGTTCTAAGACATTCCTGAATGTTATCGCAAGTCTTCTGGATGAATTCCACTTCTAATTTCGTTATTTTGGCCTCTCAGTTTCTTCATAGCCTTTATATTTCCTTTTTAACAGATTTACAAAATTATAATTCCCGGAATTTTTTTAAATACTTCAATGGTAATAAATAAATCCACACAACTAAACGAATATTAAATTTTATTTAATCAATAACAATAGCAAAAAAAAGTTACAATATGTGCTTGAAAATGCCACTTCGGACTGCAATACATATATTTTATTTTTTTACTGAAAAAACAAACCATACATATCTAACAAACCCAAAATAGATATAATTGACGCAATCCGTTCATTAACCGCATAAAGATATAAAATTGGAGCAGCCAGTTCGACACCCTCGTAAAGATATAATTATTATTCATGCTTATAAAAATACTTATATTATTATTTTTTTTATCTATTTTAAAATGTTTTATTTATTATTTTCAATTTTACTATAAAAGGTCAAACATTCTCTGTCAGTCTACTATTCATTCTTTAGTTTTTCCATTGAACGAATAACTACAAGCACCAATTTATTAAAATGGTGAAAGTTGTCTTCTTCTTGGCAATCATCTTGGCTGGTAAGTAAAACTCTATTTTTTTCTTTTCAATGCTCGCACTTTATATGCTTTATTTTTTTTTAACTTGGAACCTCTGACTATCAAACTGTTTTTCTGTTTAATTTGGTAGAATTTTATAATCGAATTTTGTAGAGAATTTTTCAAGGCGTTATTCACTTGAAATTTCATCCACACACGTATATGCGATGACAATACCGTACAATATTTCAACATTTCCAGAAAATTAGAGAGAAATATAGACATTTCAATAAACTTTCACTTATTATACAAAAACGGATGTTCACTACGTCCACAAAGTAATTTTTTTGAAAGCCCAAAACATGTTGTAAACGTCTTTTGTTTGTCTTTTTAAAGTATATTCCGAGTATTTTTAGTTAATATATACCTAAACAGTCATATCAAATCGTAATATATGACGTTTTTAAGGTCAATTAAGTTTTTTAATCGACAATCAAAATGCCGTACGTTTTTTAAACATCGATTAGGAAATTATTTTTTAAGGGTGCTTTATTTACTAATACCCAGTTTTTTTTCGTATATTGAGCTGTTTTACAGTAAAAAATAAAGAGCACTTTTAGACAAATTGACTTTTTTAAACGTTAGTTTTAATTTTTTCTTAAAGCAATTTGAACCGCGAAAGTTAAATAGTGGAATCAATAATTTCTTATGTTAATTCTACATTTAGAAAATTTTATTATTATTTTTTGAAAAGGGAAAAATATGAATTGAGCACCCGACAGGATTCGGACCAATGTCTCTATCCTTTAGCCAAAGAGAGCAAACAATTATCTTAACGTGAAAATAAAATATTTTTATACTTAAAGTAGATTTTACACTTTTTATTGATACAATTCTTTAACATTTAGATAACTAATACTCAATTCTGATTAAATTAGTAAACCTATTATTAAAAAAATCTTCATCACCCTACCTATTTATCAATATTAAAGCAAAAACGAACGAATGTTTTAATAATTATAATTCGTATTCAATTGAAACTATTAAGTTAGAAAATATAATACATATGGAACTCACTTCTAGCGACTTATAACCTTCAGCAGTTTAAGACCCGCACCCACAGATACTTTGGAATCGTACCCAGCCCATTAAATCCCCCTTTCTTCTTATTTCCACGATGGAGTGGCCAACCAAGGCCTTTCGGGGATGCACCTCTATGGTGTAACTCCTTCTCTCAACAATTTCATTAAAATAAAGTAATTAGTCCTTAATAAGCCGGTGAAGTAAATCCTGAACCCTTCCATTCCTCTTCTGACCTAAATTCACTATATCTTTTAATACATATAAATAAAATTCGGTATAATTCACTTTACCAACCATTGTAGAGATCATCAGACATATGTGTTTAAAATATTTTCTTATTTTTCCTTCAGTTTGGATGACCGTCGCGTATGCTGCTCCAGAACCCTTGGCCGAGGGTAAGTGATCTTTTCCTCTAAGTAAGAATTAATTACTATTCACGAAGGCTATTGATATATAAATAGTTGGCCTAGCAAAGAAAATGACTATATTTTCTCCCAATAGTAGAGTTTAAGTAATTCTGGTAAATTTATTGCAAATTCATTGTCAGCAATTAAGACATTCGAGTACATATCAAGGAGATAGATAAATCATTATGAATATGAAAAACGAGTTGTCTAACTATCAGGGGCTCCCATTATAACCCTATGACACCGGACTAAACGTAGGCAACAACCCTCTTGAGAGAGTGCATCAAATTAAATACCTAGGTTGCACTATTATTGATAAATGGGATCACTCTGTGGAAATCAAACAGAGAATTGAAATGGCACGGAATGCATTCCAGCGAATAAGACATCTTCTGTGCAGCCACAACCTCACTATGGATTTGAGGATGCACTAGTAAGATGTTACGTGTTTCCGGTTCTTCTATATGCCCTGGACTCTTACAGAAGCGATATGTAATAGAGTGCAGGCATTTGAGATGTGGATATACCGGCGAATCCTGAGAATAAGTTGGATAGATAGAGTTACAAATGAAGAGGTTTTAAGAAGAATTAAAAAAGATAAAGAATTAATAAATAACATCAAAATTAGAAAATTATCGTACTTGGACCATATATTACGTAACTCTAAATACCAATTTCTACAGCTTATTATTCAAGGGAAAATAGCCGGTAGACGGGGACCTGGGAGAAGAAGGACATCATATGGTTAAAGAATCTGCTGCAATGGTTCGGGAAGACTTCCTTCCTTGGAGTTGTTTCGGGCCGTCGTCAATAAAACAATCATAGCCAGAATGATCGCCAACATTCACTGAGCGGATAGGCACCAGAAGATGAAGATATATAAAATAAATAAATTCATATATTTAATAATTAATATAAAAAAATTAATTAAATTAAATCACTTTCTGTAGCTTTAAAAATGGAAATAAATCATTTTTTTCTTCAATTATTTTATTGAGATTTTGAGGCATTGATTGTTATGATAAAAGCATACAGGGGTGGAGGGTTAAGTCACAGAGTCTGTCATTGAAATTTCTGTGGGGTGGGGTGGGGGGGGGTTGAAATTGTTGCAAAATTAGCATTATATGCTAAAAATAAATAAAAGGTAATAAAAAGCTATTCTAATTCTTTAGAAGTGAATAAAATGGGGGGGGGGAAGGCACCCCTGTTTTATTTACTATAAACAAGGGCGGATCCAGGAATTTTTTATGGGGGGAATGTATATAAGGGGCCCGATGTATGTCAGAGACGCCGCCCCCACCCACACACACATAGAACTTTATTTTCAATTTTAAATTTTTTTTAAAAAATATTTTTTTTTTTTACAAATTTTTTTGGCCAGGCATGGGCCTTTAAGGGGGGAGGCGGTCGCCCCCTCAGCCCCCCCCCCTGGATCCGCTCTTGACTATAAAACCCACTATCAGTTCATTACAAACATATTTTATCATAATATATATATATATATAATATTATTTGTTATAAATGTATTTTGAGTAAAGCTTAGAAATAAGACGTTATGATAATTAATACTATAATAATAATTTTTTTTTCATGATACGATGTCTTGAAATCTCCAGCTGAAGGAGGCCCTAACAATGTTGTTGAAACTCGAAGTGGAATAGTAGGGCGAACGTTCTGTTGTCGTCGTTGGTGGGGGTAATTATGTCCCGACAAGCTTTTTCCCTCCGCACTATAAATAGACCAACAAATCTGGTCTAATTCCATATGATTTCAATTCTACTACTTAATAAATAAATATATAAAAATGTAATTGTATGGAAAATAAATTGATCTGCTGAAATCACACGACTTTCACTTAAACTTATTTCACCCTTCTATGAAAACGTCCTACCAATATTTTCATTTCAAATTAGTTTACCGGAAACCAGAAAGAATTAAAATAAAGTGATATTTCGAATGGATTATTTTAAACCAAAATCTTGCAATCCTTTATCTATCCGATATTCAAAGATAAAATCTTATTGTTTTAAATAAATTTTTCAATATGTCTAAAATCAACTCTCATCTTTAAATTTCAATGAAGATATACCATTCATGTGCAGTTAGAATTTGAAAGAAAATGATCTACTCACTTAATTTTAATCGGAATAAAATCTTATTCTATTATGTAGAACCGGTTTCTCGAAAACGGCTTTAACGATTTTAATGAAAATCACAGATTAGAGGGATTTTTGGGCTCCACAAATCGATCTGCCAGAGTCTCATCGTCGCCCAAGTTTAATTGAATTGTGTTTTTCTTAATTTAATTAATTATTAACATGTGGGTGTGGAAATAAATAATTATGGTAATTTTTTTCAATTTTATTTAATTAATTGTTTTTTATTTTAACATACAGGGGCAAGTATTGTTATCGTGCGTGAAAAAAGTCCTTTTTTTTGTTAAGTTTTTGCGAAATATCTCAAAAACAGATGAAAAAAAAATTGAACGAAACCATGGAGTATTGGTCTATAAAAAAGCTCTGATGAGTGAAGATCGTTACTAAATTTTGTGTACACTCTAGCTCAAAAACTAATAAATTTTGGTTGAAATCGAAACAAAAATTAAGGGTGGAGGGGTTAAAAAATTAAAATTACAAAATTTTCAAATAAAAAAAAAAAATACATGGAAAATGGAAACCTAAATTGTGGGAGAGTTCACAAAAATATAACTATCAATCTAAGTCCTAGACCCTTTAATCGATTTGTACAAAATTTAGTATATCCAAGCTATACGATCTTATGAAAATGGTTCACCATGTGAAATTGATAGTGACCATCAACAAGAGTGGGGGTTCAAAAATATTTCCAAACAAAAATCGAAGAAAGCTGATATTTCTATTAAAATAGTCTCATAATTAAAAGGAGATATAATTAATTGCTAATGGGCTCAAAGTGAAGTTTTAGTTATTCAGACTCAGCGAAATTCAAAAGAAATCTTGGATATTTAGCCCAGTCATTTTAGGTAAAAAAAGGGATCAACCTCGGAATGAAAGATAATAAGCTGTAAATTGGTATAAACCTTTGTTTTGTCGTTTTAAATATTGTCTCAAAAGTCACAAATGCTATCCTGACCGCGTCTTAAGATATTGAAGGTCAAAGGCTATAAAAATCGGTTTTTCGCAAATATCTGGCTTCCTATTGCTTAAATGAGATTTGCACTTATTATGAAAGTTGTAGAGTATAAAATTGTCTACAACTTTTGTTTGAACTTTTTTTTCATACGATCAACCGTTTTTGGGGTAGAGCGCGAAGAGTGCGCAGCGTACAGTCATATATGGCCTAATGCAAGGTCAAGCGTGAGTTACGGTTATCACTACGTTGTATAAAGTCAATTATTTACTAAAAAATTATAATTATTAAACAATGTCCATTATTTATGTACTAATTATTAATTATTTATTAACTTAATTATTTATATTTAACTATTTAACTATAGTATATTATTAATTCTGGATTATATATTTTAGTTATATTTTAAGTTAAAACGACATTATATATGTTTTCTTTAAAACGTGTAAATTTTTTAATACTTATATACCTGGAAATACTTGTGTGGTTAGGGAAGGACTTAGAACCTCAAGAATTGGGCTGGATGCTTGAAAATGAAATCCTGGAGCCCATAAGAACGTTATTACTTCCAGCACCAGCCGAACTACTAAACATAATATTTTGCAATTTCAAAAATGGCTGTGGTTCCCGCTGTGGATGCAGAAAATCAGGGCTACTATGTTCTTTAGCTTGTGGCCAGTGCAATGAACAAGCTTGTCTTATCCCGAAGAAGAAAGCACATACGATCCTAAAATTCTGGAAGGTTTGGAGATGAATATGACCGATAATGAGGATGATGACAATGAATTAAACATTTTTGAGCCACAACAAGAAGAAGACGACGATGAAGAAGAAGAAGATAACTAGTTTCCATTCACAATTTGTTTAATAATTATAATTTTTTTAGTAAATAATTGACTTTATACAATGTACATTTTTTTTGGTTTTTATACAATGTACTGATAACCGTAACTCACGCTTGACCTTGCATTAGGCCATATATGACTGTACGCTGCGCACTCTTCGCGCTCTACCCCAAAAACGGGGTATCGTATAAAAAAAGTTCAAACAAAAGCTGTAGACAATTTTATACTCTACAACTTTTATAATAAGTGCAAATCTCATTTAAGCAATAGGAAGCCAGATATTCGCGAAAAACCAATTTTGATGACCTTTGACCCCCAATATCTTAAGACGCGGTCATGATAGCATTTGTGACTTTTGAGACAACATTTAGGACGACAAAACAAAGGTTTATACCAATTTACAGCTTATTATCATTCATTCCGAGTTGAAACCCTAATATGACTGGGCTAATTAATTTAAAATTAGCTAGGCAAAGTAATAAGAGATTAAGAATGCATCAATAGAGAGACTTACACTGGAAAAGATGTTAGTGGTGGCTGGCAGATGATGGAGGATGGCGTTCACTCAGCTCATAGGAGATGGAGATTTCTAGAGAAGAGGAACTAATCTAAAAAGAGCAAATAAAATAAATAAATAAAAGAGAAATGAATATGTGCAAGAAGGAGGAAACTTATAGGTGAGGTGTTAAGTGCCAAGGGCCATGATGTGTCGATCCGAACGGGGATAAAAAAAATTTATTTCTTCAGAGATAGAAATTAATAAAGGTTGCTTTTAATAACTGAGGAGTGAATGGAGTCCAAGGATATATATGTATAAAGATGATTCCCAACAAAAGAACATTTATTGGAAACTTATCTTTTTATACTTTTCAACCGACATTTTTAAAAGGTCAATGAAGGAAGCATGTAATAATTTTCCCTCATTTGAACCCTGAAGAAGAATGGAAGATCATCTGAAATGTCTGTTGAAAAGTATAATTGCTTGAGCCCCACATGAACGGATCGACGTAAGTCCCAGCCTCTAGTGCAGTGAAATGGAACTAGGTCGCGTCACCGTTTGTGTCTTTCTGCGCACACGCAGAGTCGTATATTTCATGTTTTGACAAGTTTTGAATTGTAATCTGATTTTTGACTGATTGCATTTAGCGAAATTCCCACTGTCCCTCCCCTCTAGAAATAATAGATATAACTATGAACAGTTTAAAAAGTAGGTTTGATGATAATAATTTTAAAATATTGTCTCAAATGGAAAAAAACATTTGCTATTGGAGAGGAGAATGCTACTGATTGTGACGAATTTCAAAAGATTTATGACACTGACTTTGATTATTAACGCTTAAAATTACATAGAGATATATTTTTGGACATAAAATAGAGAGAAAATATTTCTATTACAAATTTTGAAAATTTTGTTCAATATTTAAAAATGTCGCCTAATAAAAGTGAATTGTTATCCGAATTTGTAAAATTCGTCCAATTGTTATTAACGATTCCCACAAGTACATGTACTTCAGAAAGATGTTTGCGACGATTTTTTTTTGGCTTTTCGGCCTTTCTAGCCATTAGGCATTTACGATACTATTTATTTTATTTAAATTTGTCCCTACGCCGGGGGTCAGATTTTAGCCGGATGCCTTCAGTCGGATTCGGACCCCACTTGGTTAGCAGGATGTCACGGTACCGCCTAACCTATCCGACCCTACCCCATTTGCGACGATTGAAAACCTACCTCCGATCAAAAATGAAACAAGACCGTTTAAATAATCTTGCACTTATAAATGTTCATATAAGAACGAAACAAACTGTTTAAACATAGATGAAATTGCAAATGAATTTATTAATAAAAATAATCAAAGAAGAAGTATTTTTTATACTGTTGCAGAGTAATTATTTTTTTGTTAAGTATCTGTATATATACTACATACTAGGTACATGAAATATATGGTATATTTTTGTTTTATCTTGATGTTAATAAAATTGTTGTTTTCTTCACTAATAATTTTTTAACACCCCCCCCCCCCTCTTTCGTACATTTTAACATGAAGTTGAGCCCCACATGAAATTTTCAAAAGTCGGCGCCTATGACTGTATTGATACAAAGGATAAAGAAAACCACAAATTGCGCTTAAAATAATTTATTAGAAGGACATTTTCATACTCTTAAAATATCTGACGATTCGGAGGATTGTCTCTCCTTCTACAGGGATTTAAGGAGTCAGTACAGAAACCACCGTTTACAGGGTGACCATAAAATACCCGGTATTTTTTAAAATACTTCAACGTTAATAAATAAATCCACACAACTAAACAAATAATAAATTTTGTTTAATCAATAACAATAGCAAGAAACAAAAAAAGTTACAATATGTGCTCGAAATTGCAACTTCGGACTGCAATACATATATTTTATATTTTTACTGAAAAAACTCACCATACATACTTAGTGCTTAAATATTTAAACGAGTCATTATCAGTTTACTACAATTTTATCATACTGTGAAATAAATACATACTTATATCTAACAAACCTAAAATAAATATAATTGACGCAATCGGTTCATTACACGCATAAAGATATAAAATAGGAGCAGCCAGTTGTAAAGATATAATAATAATTCATGCTTTTAATAATAATTTTTATAAAAAAAAAAAACCGACTTCAAAAAAACTAAATTCAACAAATAAAATAATAAGAACTCAAAAATCAAATAAAATGCATGTTTGGGGTTGGGATTCTTAAGACCAATTAACTTTGCAATTAACTGACTAACTATCGGAGAACGTGTTTACACCTTGTATGGACTTGCTTCCCTTGAAGTCTAGCTCTTATACAGGGGCGTGCTGGCTGGCACGGGGCGGCCCTGGATATGCGACACAATTTCAGCCCACTTATTTTTTTTAATTTGTTAATAATGCTTATTTTTTCATTTCATGAAATACCACAGAAACAGTATTGGTGTTTGTAAGCTAGTGGTTAAAAGAAAATCTGTGTTTTGAAAATATCAGACGAAAGATTATTTCAATTAGATATATATGCTATGTATAGGCGGTCGATTCTATAATCAAAATTTAATAATCAACATTGAGCAAACGTGTTATTTAATAAATTCATTTGGTTAATGTCCATTCTTTATTTAAATAAAATTAATAAATTAATAGGTATTTTGGACAAATTTTATATTTTATTAATTAATTTTTGCACATTTCAATTTTTGTTATTTAATAGCGACATAAATCTATGTAAGATCTAACACAGTAGGTAAATGTTACTTACATTCAGTGGCGTATTTACAATTTTCTTCTGGGAGGGGTCTATTATTGAAAAAATACAAAAATTTAAAATATCTTATATTTTTTTTTTAATATACATTATACAGGTTTTTTCATTAAGAGCGGTCAAACTTGAAAATAAAATAAGAAAAAACCTCTTTAAGTAATATTGCCACAATTTTTATTTTATTTTTAAGAATATTCGATGACATTATGTTTGGAATATAATTTCAGCCAAATGACCGCCGCGACTCCATGTAGGTGGTGTATCCTGGTGGACCAATTTCGGATGACATCTTAGCATAAACATATAATAAGAGTAATTAAAAAAGTGGAAAAATATAATAATAAAATACAATATTACCTTCCATATATTTATATATTTCAAATAACAAATAAAAAATTCTTAGAGCTTTGGGGGGGGGGGGGAATCCAGAGCCCATGGACCCCCCGAAAATACGCCTCTGTTTACATTAACACAGGACGTCTCGTGATAGATGTTTTCGTAATAATTCACTTTGTTTGGCCACTTTGTCAATAATCTCATCACTGTCCAATACACTCAAAAATTTTTTTTCAACAGACATCAAAATAAAAGCTTCCAAATGTTCATCAGATAAAGAATTTCTTAACCTATTTTTTATAAACTTTATGACTGAAAATGATCTCTCACATGACACTTGTGTTACGGGAGGGTTAAAAGATATTTATACGCCACAGTTAAATGTTTGTATGCTTTGCTATACAAATTGTATTGCATGAGAAATTTAAAGCAGCAAATGACGCATTCTCTGCAGTTCTTGCACTTTAATTTCAGATCTTTCGTCACTTGAGTCTGAGTCTGAGTCATGCTCGGATCCAGGGGGGGGGGCGATCGCCCCCTTAAAGCATTGGAGATCAACATTTTTTATATGTTTATTTATTTTTTATTTTTTTTAATAACATTAAATTTTAAAATTGAAGAAAATAAAGTTCTATGTGGGGGGGGGCGTCGTCTCTGACCCCCCCCCCCCTGCTTGGACAATTCGATCGCGACACACTTCCGAGATCAAAAGTAGATCTTATATACCGGCGACCGCCCCCCCCCCCAAAAAAAAAAACAGAGGTCTGGATCCGCGCCTGGTCTGAGTCACTATCGGTAAAGTCTTCTTCTTTAAAATACACAGCTTCTTCTTCGGCAGATTTCTTCAAGTTTTCCAGCTAATGTATTAACTCTTTTTGCAGAAGATCTATTGTAATATTTGGATCAATCTTCACTAATTTGTTAGAAAGAACATGAAATGCAACATCCATAGGCCATATTTGGAATGTATTTGGAATCTCTCTCGCTAGAAAAGCCGAGAGCAGAATTTTGAATCCGTCTTGCTTGAAAGCTAATAACGGAATGAGCTCTGCCCGCAAGCTATTCTAAAAGGTATGTATTATAAATGACGAATCTTTATAATAAAACGTAATTATTTATTATTTAGGTTATTTACGGCTATTTTAAATTATGTTGCACATATGCAACATCATGGTTATTTTCAACCTTTTATTTAAAACTTTTTTCGTTTATTTCTTTTTTTTGTTAAGGGAGAATGGTATGAGTTCTTGGTGAAACTTTATAAAGAAAGTAAAGAAAATTTGATTTATATTATTTTATGTTTTAAATTTTAAAAAGTTTCGAAAATTTTTCAAAATTTTCTTTGCTTTGTTTATTTCTTTATAAATTTACACTTTTTGTCGATTTTGACATAAATTTTTTAAATCTATGTATTAACAAAGACAATAACTGTTTTACTTCGTTCCATATTTAAATTATTTTATTACTACCTGATTTTTAATGTTTTTATTGCTTGATAATAATTTTCCTGGGATAATTAATGTATAAGAACTTTAGTACTTAGGTGTGTACAAGTGTACATATATCTATTTATGGAATAAATATATATATATTTTTTTCCTTATAATTATTTTTTTTAATTGTACTAGCCTTAATCACATTCATTGATATATTTCAAAGAAAAATTGAGGATAAAGTTAAAATTCGGTACGCTGGGCTTTTGCTACCCCCAATAATTAAATTATAATAAACCCTAGTGAGTGTATTACAATTTTATTCATATTTTTAGACCTCTTTGTATTTTATTATTGTTTATTTTTTCAATAAATATGTTTTTTAAAGTTTTTATGACTTTGATTTTACTATAAATACTTAATATTGATTAACTTTAATAATTATTTAACTTTTTACAATAAATTATTATAAAAGAATGTCGATTGATTTTTATTTTCCTAAATAAAAACTGCATCTTATACGCATGATGTTGCAGATCTGCAACATAATTATTTTATGTGATTATAATTATTTCGGGCTAATTGGGAATTTTTTTAATATTTTTCCAGTAAACTTGGGCAGTAATAATTAAAATAAAATATCTACTTGGAAAAAAAATCATGCACTAGAGCAGTGTTCCGCAAAGAGTGTACCGCGGCCCACCGTGTACCGTGGTCATTAGATGGTGTGCCGCGGAAAAATGTCAAGTTTTGTTAAGATAATGCACCTACACATAGCTGAGAGATATGCAATCAGCCTTATCAACGATTCCTCCAAATTTTGATCGCCTGTGATCCGTTAAGCAGGCTCACATTTCTCATTAAACATCTTTTCCTATTATACTAATTGATTATAATCTATATATATATATATATATATATATATATATATATATATATATATATATATATATATATATAAAATTAGCGTTTGGTCTGTACATTGCTCCAAATCACGCCAAATTTTGGTTGCACACGTTTCAAGCAAAGTTATGAACGAAAACACCCTCAACAAAATACCGGTCTGTATGTCTGTATGTTTCCGTCGTTTCCGAAAAGTTGCTCACGATTCACGTAAAAACGGCTGAAGGGATTATTATGAAATTTCATATTTACATCAGATGTCTTCTAACTTACGTTTTTAGCTATATAACGTTTTGATATTTTGACCCCAGAAGGGGGTTGGGGGGAGGGGGCGCATGAATGAAAATTATCAAATAACTCCTAAACTATTAACTCTACCGCAAATTTTATTATGATCAAAGTTGTATTTCTGACAACTTTTGTTTAAAAAAATTCCCCCAAAAAACCACCCAAAAAGGGGGAGGGTGAAAAAATGAAAATTCTTACCCTCTTTAGAGCCAACTTAACCAAATTTTGTATACACAATCTGTGGGTCCCTAGAAGACTAGAAATGAAAAAACTGGGTGTGGGGGTGGGGTGCTGGGGGTGGAGGGCACGTGATGGGGTGGGGGTGCAGGGTGGAGTGGAGGGTTTAGGTGAGGGTCCAGAGGCGTAATGGGGGGGCTCAGGTGAGGGTCCAGGGGCGTAGTGGGGTGGTGCGGGTGGGGTCCGGGGTGATGGTGGTGTGGGGCGGGGTGAAGGGCACGCGGTGGTGTGGTGTAGGAAGGAGCGAGGGTTCAGATGAGGACCCAGAAGCTTAGTAGGGTGGTGGAGGGCTGGGGTGCGTGGTGGGGGGTGGGGGCGGTGGTTGGGCACGGGTACATGGTCCGGGGGGTGGGATGTGCTGGGTGGGGTTCGGGGGTGTGGTGGGTGGGAGTGGAGTATGAGGGTGGGGTTCTTGGGTTGGGGGTCCAGGGGGCGTGCCCCCTGGCTAGCAAGAGGGCCGCCGAAGGCGGGCCTTGCAGCTAGTAATAAATAAATATTGTTTTTTTCTTTGGTGTACCTCTAAAATTTCTTGATTTGGTAGGTGTACCTTGAACATAAAAAATTTTCGGAACACTGCACTAGAGGGTTAACTGCGCGCCCCCCCTTAATTGCGGGGTTTTGCGGACCCTATTTACGCCACTGGATTCCAATCTAGCTGTCTGAACATTTATTCCAATGCACAGTTAAATAAGAGAGGTGAGAGCGAGTAAAAAAAAAACAGTAATTTTTTTAACATAAATTTTTTATTTCTCTTTTTATTATAATTTATTTAGTATCTTATTCAAAGAGCCATTCAAAATTATTTAGCGTTATTATATAATTGTGCAGTTTTTGAAAAGATGTCTTTTAAGGAAAAGTATAAAATTTCCCTGTAAACACTTTATATGTTTTTTTAAATAAACACCTAATTATTCTGCTTTAAACTTTCGAATGGCTTTTTTTTATTGCAACAAATGCGGTTTTTTTTTTTACAGGAAGATAAGAATTATTTACATTTTTCTTATTTATAATATATTGAATAGAATCATCGAGATCTCTAGCCCAAATTGATTATTTTAATACCGAAGAAATTTCCTAGAAACTTTAAAATTGTTTTATTAGAGGCAGTGAATTGAATTATCTAATTTATTTTTGTTTAAGCCTCAATTTTGTCTTTGGCAGCTAGAAAATGGAATGTTTCCCATCAACGAGAAAAATATAAAATTTCAGGATATTGCTTTTGAAAATTAAAAATCGTAAAACTTTTTTTTTAATATATATAAAATATTTATAATTTTTGAAAAAATTCGATTAAAATAATATTTCATAAGACTAGTAAAAAAAAAAAAATATTTAGCAATATCCCAGATTATTGGAAATAAAAAGTTAAAAAAAAAAGACTTATACACAATCTTAGTATAATCTTAGGGGGATTCTACGGTTACTGTGGCGCCGCGATCTGACGATGGACTCTTATAGTACTCACCAAAATAAGACGAAAATGAAGAATACCATTTTTTGAGATTGCACTTAGATTTCATGATATCGAGTTTAAAAAATACTGTTTTTGTATTTATTTTCTTTTTTTTCAATTGTTTTTTTATAGAAACCACGGAAACCGTAGTATCACCGTGGTTCCGTGTGGCGCCACTATCTGACGACGGATTCTTTTAGAACTAGACAGAATAAGTCGTGGCGCCACTATCTGACGACGGATTCTTTTAGAACTAGACAGAATAAGTCGGAAAGTAAAAATAAAATTTTAAACTACAAATTTGAACTGAAATTGAGTTTATGGACCGTGATGTCTCAAATTGTCTCAAGTGAGGCGTTAGCAATTTTCACTTTTAGAACTTTCCATAGGTTCGGTTCTATTCATCATCTCGGTTCATTTATATAAAAAAATGGGTTCCCGAACAAACTTTGAAAAGTTCGGTTAATGCCAACCTAATCGCCTAAAAACCAGCCCGAAATGAAAATATACGAGCCGAACTGAATAGATCTTAACCGAACCGGCAACGACTTTTACATATTCGAATTTTTTTGGGCATTTACTAATTCTTTTTTAATTAATATTCATTTTCTAAAAGAATCCGTCGTCACTAGCGGCGCCACACGGAACCCCCATGATACTACGATTTCCGTGGTTTCTATAAAAATAATAATTGAAAAATAAAATAAAATAAAATACAGTATTTTTTAAACTCGATATCTTGAAAACTAAGCGAAATCTCAAAAAATGGTATTCTTCATTTTCGTCTTATTTTGGTGAGTACTATAAGAGTCCATCGTCAGATCGCGGCGCCACAGTTACCGTAGAATTGGCAATCTTAGTATAATATAAAATATAATAGACAATATTTAAATAAAAATAGAGCTTAAATGAAAAAGAATATACTAAATATGTATATAATTTAAAATGTAAAATAAAATAATAGATTTGAATGCTTTTGGAAAATCACATGTTGGACATTGGAGGGCGCATTTGTTAAGGCGCTGTCTAACATTTGGGTCAAAGGTCAAAAGAGAATTATAGTCACATTTTTAAGTAGAGAAATAAAATGGTGAGTTAAAAAGTATTTGAAATCAATTCTTAAACAATATAAAAGACACTAACTGGCACGAGATAGTTTCTTGAGCACATTCACGCCTTTTTCTTGATACTCTTGCTGTGTAATCCAAAAGTTGTCCCGATCTTTCATAACTTCGGCCAAGACAGCTCCTCCAATGAACACCATGTCTTTCCGCCGAGGAGGATCCTCAATGCGGATTTTAAATTTTGAAAAGTTAACAAATCAATTAGAATCAAAAGGATACATGAGGGTATCCTCTGTTTAATAGACATAAATTATTACTATAGAAATTCAAGGGAGATGCTCTACTACTGGATCCAAGATGTTATGGATTATTTTTAACCGACTTCAAAAAAGGAGGAGGTTATCAATTTGACTGATTTTTTTGTGTCTATGTTACCCGATTTCTTCGCCAATTATGAACCGATTTCGATGATTTTTTTGCATTGGGTTCAGTCTACTTCCCGACTGGTCCCGTTTTATTTTTCATTGGTATTGTACCTTTTTTGATATGTATGTTCAGGCATAACTTCTTTGTTTATGGACCGATTTCAATGATTCTTCTTTTATTGGAAAGGAGGTACCTTAAGGGTGGTCCCATATTAATTTGGTCAAGTTTTGATGATATGATCAATGACGAAATAACGTAAATCTCCAATTCTTATAAATAAATAATCGAAATTATAATAAAATCTTTTATAAAAAAAATCAATCTTAAAACGTTCATTTAAAACCCGCAAACGTTTCGAGAGAAATTCTATATTTATGAATTGAATTTTTTTATCATTTTCTGATTCATTCGCCTGAATCTTTCTTTTACGAGATGCATCCAAGGTATTATGTTAAGTCACTATTAATAACATCACTTAAAAGAGAAAAATAAAAATGATTTTAATAAAAATAAAATAAAACGGACTTCAAAAAATTAAATAGCATCTAATAAAATAAGAATAACTTAAAAATCCAATAAAATACATTAAAAGGTATAAAATAATTATCTTATTTAGTTACAACTAAACGACGAAATATTAACATGAAATTACTTTTTGAAGTCGGTGCCAAACAAACTATACTAAAGCGAGCGTACCCGCCAAAAGTACTAAGTAAGATCCGACGAGTGCGATTCATAAAAAGTATATGTTTGGCACCGAGTGTATTTTATTTTATTTTTAAGTTATTATTATTTTATTTGTTGCATTTAATTTTTTGAAGTTGATTTTATTTTTTTTATAAATTTTTTTATTTTTCTCTTTTTAGTATGTTATTAATAGTGACTTAATATAATACCTTGCATGCATCTCGTAAGAGAAAGCGTCGGGCGAATGAATCAGAAAATGATAATAAAATTCAATTCATAAATATATAAATTCTCTCGAAACGTTTGCGGGTTTTAAATGAATGTTTTAAGATTTTTTTTAAAAGATTTTATTTATTATATATTCGATTATTTGGTCATAAGAATTGGAGATTTACGTTATTTCGTCATTGATCCTATCTTCAGAACTTGACCAAATTAATATGGGACCACCACTAAGGTACCCTCTTTTCAATAAAAAAAGAATCATAAAAATCGGTTCATAAACAAAGAAGTTATGCCTGAACAAACATATCAAAAAAGGTCCAATACCAATGAAAAAAATGGGACCAATCGGAAACTAGACTGAACCCAATGCAAAAAAAATCATCAAAATCGGTTCACAAATGGCGGAGATATGAGGTAACATAGACACAAAAAAAAAAAAAAAATCAGTCGAATTGAGAACCTCCTCCTTTTTTGAAGTCGGTTAAAAAGATATAATAGATGTGCATATATTTCTGAATTAACTCAATTGTAATTGATTCTTTTTATGGTCCGAACAATTATTTAATTTATTTAAAAGAAAGATTCAAATGACAAGATTATTATAACATTCACTTAAATCAGTGGTTCTTAACCTATGGGTCGCGACCCAAAATTGGGTCGCAAAACATATTCTTTGGGTCGTTAATCAAATATTTTACTTATTATTATATTAAAATGTTTCACCTAGAACCAACACCGAACTCCTTAAAAATCATTATTATAAGTTGAAAAATATATTTTGATTTCAATACTATAAAAAATGAAAATATGAAAAATACGCTCTTTTTCATTAAATTTTCCTTGGATCGAAAAGAACCTCCCTTTGGTTATCTTAATTGTTACAAAATAATATTACATGTGAATTAGAAAAGTCATCATTGCAAATTGAAGAAAATTTCGTCAAAAAAAAGATAATTCAATTTTTTTGACGTGGGAGGGGGTCGCGACATGAACATATTTATCAAATTTGGGTCGCAGCTTAAAAAGGTTAAGAACCACTGACTTAAATAAATATGCTATAATAATCCTGTCATTTGAATCTTTCTTTATATTTATTTATTTATTTAATCATTTTTTCAACGGCTAAAAGCCTCAATTACAAAATTATACATTAAGAATACTCATACTATATATATTTGTCTAGATTAATTTGCCGCAACGCTGCAGCTGAGAGAGAGTGCCATCGGTATATTTGCGGCAAATTTGAAATATAATCGTGATTTGGGACTCAAATTTCGAAATGAAAAGACTCAATTGATTTTAAATTAAGAAACATTAAATATATTGATAATTATTACCCCCCCCCTTCACCACTCAAAAATTAAATATTCAATTCGCTTTTCTTTGCGCACAGAAAAAGAAATCAATCACATCTTATTTGATTTATATATTATTTGTTTATTTTTTAATAATTTGCCACTTTTTTATAATTTTTTAAAAATCTAAATTTTGTTATTCTTATTTTTTGATTTTTACAAAATTAAACGACTTAAGACACGCATGCCCATATGAGTTTCTCATGGCAATACTGGATGGAGCAGCCTGTCATACAAACAACACCTGATCTCTTTTAAATATTTGGAGCCTTATATCGATTATCGATCCTAAATTTTAAAAAAAATGATATAATATAATTCTCCTCCTCACACGATACCACTTATTTAAATAAATCTATTTCCACACAAAAAATATCACAATGCTGTAGATTATAGAAAAAAAAATACTTCCAGATTCATATCTAGAGCCTCATTTCTGAAGCTGTGTCAGGACAAAAATGAGGCGAAACTTTTAAGAGACTATGTATTTTCGGTAGTTTAGAGGTATACATTTGGAGTGTGGTTTTTTAAGAGGAATAAAATTTTTGGACCGAGACGCCGCCCGCCAGGGCACCAGCCCGGAGGGCCGAGCTTCGAGGGCGTGCCGAAGGCACGCACGGAAAGCTCGTTACATACATAAACATCATATATTACATAATTATACATCAGCATTACATTAATTATTCATAAATAAGTGTGAGCTTCTTGAATAAATTAAATTATTGTTCGGCCCATAAAAAGAATCAATTACAATTGAGTTAATTCAGAAATATGTGCACATCTATTATATCCTAAAAATTAATCATAATCATTGAAACGCCTGATGAAGCCAAAATAAAATTGGCGAAACGTTGCGTAAATCAATGAGAATTTTTTGATTTGCTGCTTTCCTGTTCAAATACCTGCCAACGTACTTGATTAATAATAATTTAAATTTCCTAATTTTAATCAATTACTTTTATTTATTATGAACTATTAGTGGGTTTTAAAATTAAAAAAATCACGTCGGCATCATCGCGGAAGCCGATTATATTAAGTAGGTATAGATATTTAAGTATATGTTTATTTGCATCAAGAAGATTTGATCTTTAAAATATACAAGTCTCCTACTCACGGCAAGAAAATATTTTCATAAATAATAGTGATTGAAACAATAAGAAAATTAAAAAAAAAAAACTATTGAACCTACTGAAAGTTTATCGATGTCATTTTTCAAAACTCTTTCAAGATAGAGTTGTTTGATTTCGCGTTCCAGGCGACTTGGCAGTCCAGGATACATGGTTGATCCACCACTAAGCACAATATGCTTATAAAGTTCACTTCGCATATCAATGTCCGCCGCTTGAATCGTACTGAACACAAGCTCGGCAATTCCTTGGCCTTCCACATTAATCAAATGGGGCTGGAAAAGGGCTTCTGGGGCTTCGAAACGTTCGCCGCCCACTTTGATTACTCGTCCATCTGGAAGCTAAAAATCAAAAAAATATTTTACGTGTTAAAGAAGAATACAGTTGATTTTTTTGCAAGTGGGTCCTAACGGATTAATAATTAAGCTTGTCGACGCTTGCTCTATAATATTACAAAATAGTGTTTTAGAATTTTTTTATATATACAAATTTCTGATGCATAGTTGTTTTGTTATCAATAGTGTCAATAATTTAATTAATAGTATATATAAAAATTGTAAAACATTGCCGTTATACTATATCCAAACGCCTCTCACTTTGGATATAGTTTAATTATTCAAGCCAACTACAGAGCTGCGAAAAATGAACGAGGAAGAGATTAAAAAGATTAAATAAAAATGAAATTCCAAATTCATATAGACATTAGGTATCAACTTGGGTTCAGGGATCAGTGGCCGAGAGGATAAGAGCTAAGGCTCTTATAAAGGCATCGCAGCGTACATGCGAAGTTCCCGGGTTCGAATCTCGGCTGATCCTTTTGTCTATAACAGGGGTGGCCACAACGTGGCTCGCGAGCCGCATGCTCTTGAACCCTCTTGAATAATACTGATCCCTGAACTTGATGACCCCCAATGGTTGTTAGATTTGGCTTCTTTTACTGATGTGGTTCAGCATTTACAAAGGCTAAATTGTAGAGTTGGAGGTACAAGAATTGCAAGAGGATGAAGGACTAAAAGGATTCAAACGAAGTGGCGTTTCGGCCATAGAGTTTTGAAAGTAGGTCCCAGAAGAAAAATACCCACTAACAAAAGAGTGTGCTAAGAGACTAATCTCAATATTTGGAACTACTTAGGTGTGTGAATCACTGTACTCAAAGCTTAAGTTCATTAAATCCGAGGGGTGAACCGCGACCTAATATGCTGTACACCTACTTCCACTTGTACTTCCAAATATTTCCAAGTAATTCCAAATATTTTCAAGTATTTCCAAGTACTTCCAAATATTTCCAAGCACTTCCAAATATTTTCAAGTACTTCCAAATATTTCCAAAATACTTCCAAAGAGGTGTACACCTACTTCCAATTGCGGATCACCCCTCGATTAAATCTAAATATCGATACGAACTAACTGATAAACATTTAAGTGAACTCTTGCGAACTGCGCTTACCAATTATCAGTCAGATTTCAAACAACTAACAGCTAACATGAACTCGTAAAAGCACTTCTCAAAAGTAAAATGTTATTTCTTTCTTTTATTGTAATTGAACACTGATGTTATAAGTAGAGCAAAAAATAAATGTTATTTCATTTATATTTTATAAAATAAAAAAATGTCTTTTTTAATAAACCATTAATTAATTTCCAAACAATGTGGCTCGCTTTGAAACAGTTTTATAAATTTGCGGCTCTCAAAGTTAAGGTTAGTGGCCACCCCTGGTCTATAATATAAAAATCTTTTCTTCGTTCCCTAACTGTCGTTATAGTTTATAGGCTTGAAGTGGATCTAAAGGAGGCCCTAGAAGACATCTTTTGATCAAAATGATTGAGTCAAGCATTATTGACGGTCTAGGAACCCGTTTGATGCTTGAGTCAATTAGTGACGGTGATTGATAGAAAGTTTGATTGAGCCAAATGATTGAAGAGGAGCAAGACTAGAAGAGTTTTGATCAATCTTTCCCTCAATCATGCACTCGACAGCAACCATGGAGGACTCTCCGCTAGCTTCCAAAACCCAAACCTAATCGAAACTCCACTACGAAAGAGTTTTGATCAAAAGATTTAGGTTGATTGAGGGAAAGATTGGGTCAATCATTGACCCAATCTTTTGATATAAATGATTGACCGCCTAGGGCCAACTTAATAAAAGATAAGAAATAAACAATTAAGTTGTTATTTGTGACCATAAAACTTAAAACAATTCAAAACCTTCATAACTTTTACAGTCGATTCACATATTAAAATATTTTTAAATTAAATCATATATCTTTTTAAATGTTTATTTGCTATTTTAATAAAAATTAAAGGATGTTTGAACAGGTACTTTTATTTTTGTAAATGAATTCTTGTTAGTGAACGAAGAGTAACGCTTTTGTCAGTTTCAGAACTTGTAAGTAAATCATATGAATGTTTTTGAGAGAATAAAAAAAAACAACATTAATAATTCAAAACTTACCGTATAAGGTTCAACGAGAACAGTTGTCTCAAGTGCTAACTTTTGTTCAGTTTCAATATTATATCCTATATAACAAAGTTTCTCTTTCATAATGCGTACAGTCTCAAAATCGGCTGAGTGATTAAATGCATAGCCTCTTAATAGGAGAAGCTGAAACAGAATAAAAAATATGATATTTTAATATATAATATATGGTATATAGTATATCTGTAGTTAGATTAGTATGAGAAAACAAAACTACAAATAAAATGAAATTTTGATCATCTTGATATTAGTTTTCAAAGATTATCTTATATTATTAAGGTAGTTGTTTCTCCATATGGATTTTCTTAGGATTTTTTTGAAATTTAGACAGATTATTATTTAAATACTTCTGCATAGATTGATGGCAAAACGAAATTATTGAACATTATAGTTCCGGAGATATTAAAATTATTGGATAAAAAATACTTGGTAGGTTTCACTCTTTTTTTTTTTTTTTTTTTTTAATGCAATCGAATGCAAGAAGGGGTGCACCAGTAAAGATGTAGCCCCTATGGATCTCGAAAGACCCTTGCATTACCGAAGAGAAGGGAAAGTTGATTAAGTGAGAGGGTGTAGACGTAGGTGTCTATGCACCCTGGTTTTGAAGGTTTGAAGATCATAGGTGCTGGGAAAGATAGAGGCTGGGAGAGAGTTCCAGTTCCTTGAAGTCATGGGGATATATGTATTCGCGAATGAAGTGGTCCGGCACTTTTCCAATTTGACCGCAAAAGAGTGTTGGGAGTCGGCAAAACGTGTGCTGCGTGCAAAGCATGCTTTGGGGGAATTATTGATTTTATCTCATCAGAGCACCTGCCGTGATAGTATCTATAGAAAAGGGAAAGGGCAGAGACATCTCTTCGATGAGCCAGCGAGTCGAGGGAGTCGGTGAGGGTAGAATCGTCAATTAGCCTGACGGCTCGTTTCTGAATTGCATCAAGGGTAGCAAGAGAATATTTTGAGGCTCCTCTCCACAGATGAGAGCCGTATTCGAGACAGGGGCGGATTTGGGCCTTGTAGATGGTGAGAAGTTGTGGGGGTTTGTAAAATCGCTTGGACCTGAATAAGAAGCCAATCTTCCTTGCTGCAGATTTCGCCACTTAATGTGAACTGAAAAAATACTTGGTAGGTTTCACTCTTAATGTGAAACCTACCAAGTATTTTTTATCCAATAATTTTAAAATATGTTTCACCAAGTACTAACACCAAATTCCTTAAAAACTACCGGAGATATTAAATTCCAATGATAGAGTTTTTCAGACTCTTATACATTGCACTATACGGGATATCGGAAAGTTTACATACATATTTAATTAAAATTAAGAAACTCTTATATAATATATTGCGATTCAGAGTGAGGTTTTTTGTCTTGAGGGTGTGAGCAGACTGCCCGGAAAGCATGTTAGATCTCAGGTTCGATTTCTCAATTTAATAATATTTCTACTAAAATCTTAGAATTTGTCCTAAAGGTTAAATTCTTTCTCTTTTAAAGAGACTATAGTTTCGAGGGTTTGCCGTCTTCATCAGTCTATTACAATTGATTCACAGGAATTGATGTGTAAAACTCACTTTCACACATCATTTCCTAGGAATCAATTGTAATAGACTGATGAAGAGAGCAAAGCCTTCGAAACTATTGTCTCTTTATAAATAAATTTAAAAATTTATTTTTCCAGCAGAAGACACACTCTTTTACTAGGTGTACAAGTATGAAATGAGGATGTGAGAAACAGATGAAGTACCATTTTTCTCCATGACAATTCTCCATCATATATGGAAAAACCGGTTCGCGAGTACTCAGCTGGGAAGTTCTACCCCATGCGGCTTATACCAGATATGCCAGACTTTGCTCCTTCCGATTACCACTTGTTTGCCTCGATGGGTCACGCACTTGCTGAGCAGCGCTTTGGTTCGTACAAAGATGTGAAAAAATAGCTCGATGAATGGTTCGCAGCAAAAGGGGTAGTTTTTTATTGGGTTGGTACTCACAAATATCTCGAAAGATGGGAAAAATGTATAACAAGCGATGGAGCATACTTTGAATCAAGCACTTTTTATCATTCTTTCGAATTTAACATGTTTTTTAGAAAAAAATCCCTATTTCATACTTGTACACCTGGTATAGTCTCCTTTCATTTATAACAATTCTGCTACTCTCGATAAAAAGAAACTTTCAATTTAATTATATTTTGTTTGTTAAGGTAGTTGTTTCGCGACAATACTAGCATAAAAGTTAATGCTAGAGTATATAGAACAGACAATAACGATTCATAGTCCATAAGCCCAAAACTTTTTGCTGTTTATGTACCAATTCTAGCCAATCCCGTGCTCGTTTGACAAATTTGGCACCATTGGAAGAGATTGAATATTTTTATATTAAAATGACAGATAAAATACATTTTAAATTTCTATAAAAATCGTTTTGTTATTTTTTAACAAATGTAATCAACGCCTACGTTACACCTTATGAAAATTATCATTTTGAAAAAATCTAGCGCATGCATCTTTCGCTGGTTAAATAAATGCGCTGTTGCCAAATTGTTTTTAGTGTAAATTTTTTTTATACATTTTTCTTTATTTATTCCTTATTTTCTCAGAAACTGTGTTGTAACTATGAATAAAAATTGTCTTAAAATATGTATTGGTTATTGTTTAATGTTGGTTTAGTTTTTTATAAAAATGGTAAGAAGGGTTTCTTAATTATAATTAAATATGTATGTAAATTTTCCGATATCCCGTATAGTGCAATGTTAAAGAGCCTGAAAAACTTGATTTTTGAAATTTAATATCTCCGGAACTGTATTGTTCATAAATTTTGTTTTGCCACCAATCGATGCAGAAGTATTTAAATAATAATCTGTATAAATTTCAAAAAAATCCTAAGAAAACGCATTTGGCGGAACAACTACCTTATGATAATAGAATGAAGAAGATGTATTTGTATACTTTGATGAGGTATCTTGTAATGTCTCTGCCGGCGATATCCAGCCGCCTGGTCAGATGTGGCAGTGCGTATTCCTCATATACGGGACAAATGTGCGTTACGCCGTCTCCGCTGTCGACCACCACTCCGCTGAGCAGTCCTTGTGCGTAGAGTGTGAGCACCGCTTGAACCGCTATATAAGCGCCGCTGAACCCGTATTTTTCAAACATTACCTAAAGAAATCAACAAGATTGAAAAAATGTTAGGTTTCGTTGGTTGAGCTGTTTATCAGGAAAGATGTTTCTGCTGAAACCACTACACATTTTCATGAGATAAAATCATCAGAATGGACGGGGTTTCGGCCCCTAATTCTGGAGGCGATTTCAAGCGCAGATTGAAGTCTTAAAATAGAATAAAGGGCTAATTTAGGTTTTCAATTTTTGGAAGCTGCTGGTGGTGGAGGGGGGTTAAAAATTAAAAATCTAGGCCATTTGAGCAAACTCATCCAAATTTTGTATACATAATCAGTGAGACCCCAGAAGTCTAAAAATGCAAAAACTAACCGCCCAAAATGGGTGGGAGGGGGGGGGGGGTCAAAAAATGAAAATATAGGCTCTTGTACCAAACTCAACCAAATTTTGTATACATAATCAGTGGGCCCCCAGGAGTCTAAAAATGCAAAAACTAACCCCCTCCCCTACTTGATTATAAATAATTTTATTAAATATTAAAATATAAGTAAGGGGCCAGGTTGTATGGTTGGATGGCCACATCAGAACACGTCAGCTTATTTTCAAAAATAATCAAAAATTTCTAGATCTTTGGAATTAACACTCAGAAATTATTGAATAAATTATTTTTAACTTTCGTGGCTCATTTACTTGAATGGTTTGTTTATATTTTATCCTTTGAAATTAATATTGATGTTTGACTTATTGTATCATGCTATACGAAATAAATAAATACAAATTTAAATAATTGCATCTTCAAGCATTCAAAAAATTGAAAACCAAAATTAGCATTTTAGTTTATCTTAAAACTTTAATCTCCATTTGCAAACAACCTCGTATCGCATTGAAATGTGTAATCTATTGCGTTTCAGCCTGATAAACAAGATAAAGAGATAATAAAAAGAAATTTTAATATAATTTGTACAATAATACTCACTTCTATCATTTTTTCTCGATTTTTAGTAGGATTCATTGGCGGTTCCGTTAAAAGTATTTTACATTCTTTAGGATCGATATCCATCTTCTCTGGGCCAAAAGTATAATCCCAAACATGACACATATCCTCCCAATTCCTTGATGAATAAACAATTTATTTATAAGTTCATTTTAACGAATACACTGCGCACAATGGTCTAGGAAATATATCAATTTTTTGGGAATATTTTTGGTATTTTTAGCTATATTTAAAAAAAAATGAGATTCATTTTATTTGGTAAACATCCCGGAATCATGTATAGGGGAATTAGAAATTGAGGAAGAGGATAATGTGTTTTTCCCCCTCAACCATTTATACACTGAAAGCGTGGTTGTCTTGCATAACAATCAAATTAAGGTAGTTGTTTCATCATAAGGGTTTTCTTAGGATTTTAGACAGATTATTATTTAAATACTCCTGCATCGATTTAAGGCAAAACGAAATTTATGAACAATATATATTAGTTTTCGGAGATATTAATTTGCAAAGATAGAGTTTTTCAGACTCTTATACATTGCATTATAACTATACGAGATATCAGAAAGTTTTCATACATATTTAATTATAATTAAGAAACTCTTCTTACCAATGTTATAAAAAACTAAACCAACATTATACAATAAGTAATACATTTTTTAAGAAAATTTTAATTCATAGTTACAACGCCGTTTCTGAGATAATAATGAATAAATAATGAAAAATTTACACTAACAACAAGCTGGCAACAACGCATTTATTTAACCTAAAAAGTGGGTTAACTTTAGTACTTTTTGTATGTTTTTTCGCTTCAGCCATTGTCGCAACAGCTTTCAATCGCTTATTAAGAACTTTTTGTTTTATAAATCTCCCTTTACAATGTACTTTATCTGACATTTCTATGATAAAATATATACAAGCTCGAACAGGGTTGCCAGATTGGTCAAACGAGCACGGGATTGGCTAGTAGTGGTACATAAATAGCAAAAAGTTTTGGGCTTATGAATTATGAATCCTTATTGTATGTTCTATATACTCTAGCATTTACTTTTTGCTAGTATTGTCATGAAACAACTACCTTAAGACTCAACCATAGCAGCCAGGATGTTTACAGAATAAAATGAGTGGTTATTTTTTAAAAAAGACCAATAAAAACCTGAGAGACTCTCATACTCACGAATATGTTTTGTTCCCTAGAGCCTAGACTATTTTGAGCAGTGTTATATTAAATTTTTATTAATAGATAATAAAACAAGTTAGTTTACCTAACAATTCCATTTTCCATTGGGTAATTAACTTCAAGCATAGATCGTAATTTGCTCGCTTCATCTCCGACCATTAAATCCTGTAAAAAAAATCAAGAAAAACATTTTAATTTATCAATTTTATCAAATCAAATTATACAATGAAAAAAAAAATTTACAAAAGCTGTAAGTATGTAAAAACAATCAAATTATTTATACACAAATTGAATAAAAACTAAATCTAAATTCAAGTATTATTTAAATTAATAAGAAAATAAATAATTAAATAAATAAAATAATAATAATAATTCTGTTTCTATTTGAATAAAATTTCAAGTGTTCTATTTGAAATACCTAACAAGGGTTTGGAATAAGCCAAGAATTTTTAAAATAAATAAACGCGAGAAGCCAAGTACAAAATCCAATGTGATATTTACATTGATGAAGTGTATTTACATGATAATATAGCCCAAATTGGATTTTTTTTATTCAATACTTACAGGAACATGTTCATATCCCTGGCGGCATGAAAATTTTGAAATATTAATCAATTTAGGTAAATAACAAATGGAATATTGGACAAAACAAATTAGATTAATGTACAATCATGCAAGGATTCTAACTAATTTCTTAAGACTGAAAAATCATGCAAAATACTGCAATTTAATTTAAACAAATTTCAATCCACTACTAAACAAAATGGTGAAATATTTTATTTTATTTATTTTCTTAGAAAGACGGACTAGTAAGCGAAATAAGTATATTCTAATGAAAGGCAGTCCATAAATTATTTACTTTTATTCAATTTCCGACGTTTCGGAGACTTTTTTATCTCCTTCTTCAGGGTATTGAATAGTTATTGATGGGTGAGTATAACTCGGTTCCCATTGGAGATAACCAAGTACACTTAGGGTATAATGTTGGAAAATATTGTAATATTGTTGCTATCAATTGCCAAATGTATCGTGACGGCTAATAATAATGACCACCTTATTGATTTTTTCTGGGGAGATGGCCCAGCCCAACCCTTTTTTCAGCGTTGATCTATTTATTTAATATTTTACCCAGTAGCCTATATTCCCAGTCAAATATTTATTTTACTTGACCATGGCTGTTTCCTGCCTATTTATTTATTTATTTTTCATTCCTTGAATACGGCAACTTCCTGTCTACTTATTTATTTATCTGTTTTTTAAATTATTTATTTTTAAATAATTTAACAACAATTTCTTCAAACCCAGTGACATATTCTAACTATTTATTTTTTGTATTATTTTGAGATTATTTATTTATTCTTCCCAGTGTATTTATTTATTTTGTTTGGACGACATGCGGTATTCCCTTTTTTTGTTATTATTATTATTTTATTCTTGGTCGTAAGCATACTAAGGTTTCACACCGTTCTGCTGTGGCCACACCCTGAGCCACTCAACCGGATCCTGAGTGGAAGGATCGGAGGGCTATAAGGGGAGATGTAAAGGCCCTTTAAAAAAATCATTGAAAGGAGAGACAATGGGAACCGAGTTATACCAACCCATCAATAATCATTCAATACCCTGAAGAAAGAGAGAAAAAAGTCTCTGAAACGTCAGAAATTGAATAAAAGTAAATAATTTATGGACTGCCGTTCATTATAACCTACTTAGGTGAAATATTTATTTATTTTTTTCTTAACATTTAATCAACCTATTGCCAAGAAATAAATGTACCATAAGTGAATTGAGTTGAGAAACATGCTGAGAGTCAACAATTAACAACAACAAACCAAACTGGAATAAAAATAAATAAAAAACATGACAATGAGTGGGTCTTACAAGTACGATGTCTTGCTTACTTTGACAAACATTTCCTCCTGAAAGAAAAAAATGAGTGTTTTTTGTTGGTTGGCTTTTAGTATAATGAAATGACAAAAATTTAGATGATTTCGATTAGGGGAAAAATAAAAAATATATATGTATTAAAGAGGGTCTATTAAAAATTATGCAGAGATAATTAAGAACAAGGCAGCCTAAATTTTCAGTTATACAGGATGGGGGATAAAGATCTACCACATTTTGAAGAGGTATAAAAAAATGAAAAAATTTAACTAGAAAAAAACTGAATATATTTTTGAAAAGAACATAAAATAATTTTTTTAAAAATGTGTTTTAAACATTTTCAGACAAAATAAAGAGGGGGGGGTCAAAAAAGAAAATTCTAGCCCTTTCGACCAAACTCAGCCATATTTTGTGGGCCCCAAAAGGCTAGAAATGCAAAAACTAACCACCCAAAATGGGGGAGGGTCAAAAATAAAAATTCTAGCCCTTTCGACCAAACTATGTATACGAAATTTGGTTAGTTTTTGCATTTCTAGCCTTCTGGGGGTCCACAGAATATGTATACAAAATTTGGTTGAGTTTGGTCAAAAGGGCTAGAATGTTCATTTTTGACCCTCCCTCCCATTTTGGGTGGTTAGTTTTTGCATTTCTAGCCTATTTGGGGCCCTCGGAATATGTATACAAAATTTGGTTGAGTTTGGTCGAAAGGGCTAGAATTTTCATTTTTGACACCCACTCCCCTTTTTTCGTCGGATATAATGTTTAAAATACATTAACAAAAAAAATATATTTTATGTTCTTTTCAAAAATATATTCAGTTTTTTTTCATAGTTAAATTTTTTCATTTTTTATACCTCTTCAAAATGTGGTAGATCTTTAAGCATCAAATCTGCAAATAATAAATATAAATAATGGAATACAATTATTAGAATATACATGCTGAAATTTTAAATAAATAAAAATTAAAAGTGCCTTGTTCTATATTACTCATTATATTAATAAACACTCTTTGAATAAATAATTATTTAAAAGTATAAGCTGACAAATTTAAAGGAGTATCTCTATACAATTAAAATAATATATATTTTATAAAATTTAAAAAAAAGTAAAAAAATTGAATATGAAACTAGACATACAAACAAATAACTTAACGAAATCATCTTAATTTAGTACATTTATATTTTACCAACAGATATTAATAATTTATCTCTATATTAAGATATTTTTATATATTAAGTTTTTAGAATATAAGTTTGTTAATTTAAGAATTAAGTTTCTAAGATTCTTGAATAATTCATTAAATATTTTTAATTGAAAACACATTACAAATCGATTTAAGATTTTTTTTTATATATAAATCACAAATTTTATTTTAAGAGACTTTGATTTTGCCATCTTTAGAAGTCAGAAAGACTAAAAGAATGATTTGAATTCCTCTCTTAAATAAAAATAATTTAGTTTATAAAATTGATTGCTTAGATTGTAAAGGGACTTATATAAGACAGACAAAACAGTATTTAAAACCTAGAATATATGGGAATAAATATTCTATTAGAATTTATCAAAAAATTTTATAGAAAAATAATTTTTCGTAAATATCTATTTTTTATATAATTAAGTAATGGAGAGGATTCAGCCTATGGGTAGCCTCTGCTGAATAAAAAACTCCTAATTATGGAAAACGTTTCGGCTTTAATTAAATAATGCCATCATCAGTTCCTAAAAGAGTATTAGCGACACAATTAATTTTATAAATAAATTGTCCGCAGGCAGAGTTGTTGTGGATTTTATCATAATATACAAAATTATATGAATTATAAAATGGTACATAAATCTTGGTGTGCTCTCACTCGATATACTCACAAATGTTATTTGTACTTGAGACGTTGCCCATATCAGTGAGAGCACACCAGATTTATGTACCATTTTATAATTCATATAATTTTGTATATTATGATAAAATCCACAACAACTCTGCCTGCGGACAATTTATTTATAAAATTAATTGTGTCGCTAATACTCTCTAGGAACTGATGATGGCATTATTTAATTAAAGCCGAAACGTTTTCCATAATTGGAGTTTTTATTCAGCAGAGGCTACCCATTGGCTGAATCCTCTCCATTACTTAATTATATACATATACAGCCATCAAAATTGTATCAAATCTATTTTTTATAGTTGCTTTATTGATTTATCATTTCTTTTTAAAGCAACTATTTATTAAAATTTTGAAAACTCCATTGATAAAGGGAGAATTTCTCCTGAAATATCTGTATTTTTGATAAACGTTTCTAGATTGTTTTATAATGGATTTGTATTTAGTTATATATACAATACAATTAATAAATTTTTTTACACTTTAATAGGGTAGGTATTTAAGTTTGTTAATAGAGAATTTCGTGCAAATAAATATTAAGGGAGAATTTTTAAGGTAGTTCTTTCGCGACAATCCATACAAAAAGTTTTAGCCTCGTAACCACTCTATACATATGAACGGTACGAAAATTTTAGGTTATGTTTTTTAACGTGGCTGTACTGATTGTTCTTATATCCCCTCCACTAAAAATAATCTCCCAAATATGTTATTTTTTTTATTTTTTATCAAAACTACGAGGTAAATAATTTCTACACATATTGTAATATACAGGATGTCCCGTATCACAACGATAAACCGTGAATAGGAGATAGGCCAGTTTACGATAGTCCAGAATCCTGGATTATCCAAGATTTCGTAACAAAAATCAGAATAATAAAATATGTAAATTTATAGCTACAGCATTTCGATATTTAGGGCAGGGTAGCGGTTTTAACAATTTTCAAAAAATCCCTATAACTCAAAAACTATGAGACTTTTATTAAAAAATTTTTATGGTTCTGGACCGTAATAAATTGGCCTATCACCTGTTCACGGTTTATCGTGGTGATACAGGACACCCTGTATATTACAATATGTGTATCAATTTTTTTTAAGTAACTCCGAATATATTATTCTAACAAATATTAGTTTTTCATCAAGATGGTGAAAGTCGTTCAATGAAAAAAATAAAATAATGATCATTTTTCCACCTTTTCCCAATCTACCATATGTAAAAAATTTCATTTTTAATTGCAATTATTTCTAGTTTGGTGTGGTAAATCGTCTTCATATATTAACAGTGTGTGTATTATGCTTTTCATGACTTATATTCCAAGTTTCGAAGACTTCTTGAATTTTTGCATTTGTGAAAGAACTACCTTAATTATTTATTTCTTTAAAATGCATCGACATTAAAGTTATAATGGGAAATTGATTTTTAAAAGGAATGTTTTAAGATATAATGATTGTCTTTAGAGTAAATTAATCCTCAAAAATGAACATAGAACAAGATAATAATGTTACAGTGACAAACAACATGCCGAGGAGGAAAGTGCGAGAAAGTTTCTACAATGGGGCAAGTGATCAAAGGGGCTACTATGTAAAGATAAGCTTTTTTTGGTTATGACTTGATTCTGAATTGCATCCAGAGTGGCAAGAGAAGATGAAAGCTCTAATTTGAGATATGGGCAAATGTGAGAGTTTCAATGGGCTTAGAGTAATATCTGAACTTGAATTGGCAGCCAAGTTTCTTTTAAGGTAGTTTTTGTTATAGGGGTAATATTATTAGGCAGATTCTCCTATGAGTGCCGGCCAATAGGGACAATTTTTTCCGAGGCTTCTTCAGAAATTAGTTGTTACAATCTGGAGAACGATGTACCCAAAATTGTAAATTTAATAGAAAATTCCAATCAATTTCTTTTGTCTCATGTGTGTTATAAACAGAATAAAACATTCAAATTAACCTAGCTAGTAAAATACATTTTTAAACATAATAAAAATAAGACCCATAGATATCAATCTTAACAAGTTGACTTTTTCAAAATAAATTTTTGATATTAATAATCTGCCCAGAATTCGAAACAAATGACTTATAAGCGAACTTTCCTCGTTATTAAAAAAAAAATAGAAAATGTTAACATTTCTTAAATAAGATTTCAATCTATCAGGAAAAATGTTTAGATATGATTACACATTTTAATGAAATAAAATCATCAGACGTTTCGACCCCTAATTTCTGGAGTTACTTTCAATTGCAGACTGAAGAGGATAAGTTAAGTTTTCAATTTCTGATAAACATCGATCGGCAAGTAAAAATGGTGTGTTTCGAGCAAACAAACAAGGCTTTCGGGGAGATTATTAACTTTGACTCGTCTAATTGCACCATGGCAGTATTTATAACACAGGAGTACGTACACTATATTATATTTGTTTTTCCAAAAGATTTATATCACATCTAAAATTCATTAATTGAAAATGATGTTCAGTTTCGGTTACATGGGATCCAGGGGGATATCTCAAATTGTTTACAATATTATTGTATTAGATGAAGGAGGAGGTATCAGCCAAAGTTGGATGCGCTGGGTTCAATAAAACACCCTGAATAAAACGTTTAATTTACATGGCTATCTTCAGTTAATTGGGCTACAAAATTTACATATAGATGTTAATTAACATTGATATATTTTATCCTAGTTATCATAATATTACAAGTTGACCAAGTTACTTACGTACTTAGTTACTTAGACGACCCGTTCCTCAGTGCGTCTGTTTGGTGCACGCGGGTCCCAATTTCTACGCCATGCCCTTCTGTCTCTTGCCAGTGTCGTCCAGTGCTGGATTACTTTGCGCCCACTCGTGTCTCGAACCGTGTTTTTGTAGTTTAGAGAGCCCCCCCCCATCGAATTGGCTTGTCTTTGGAGAATGATGCCAAGAAGTCTTCTCTCTAATGCGGACTGAGATGTTTTTAATTTGTTTTCATGGACTTTTGTTAAAGCCCATGTTTCGCATCCATATGTAAGAGTCGACAGCACATTGGAGTTGAAAAGTCCTGCCTTGAGCTCGGTATCTCTTGATCCATCGATGACGTCGCACCAAGTGCGGCTCAACTAGCCCGTCGCCTCCTCTGAAGTTCCGGCATCAGATCGTTATCCATTGTCAATAGCCTACCTAGATATACGAATTCCTTAGATTCTTGTAGGGGATTTCCCTCTAATAGTACTGGGTCTCTTGATGTAAAGCCATTACTTTAGTTTTTTCTTTGTTTAGAATTAGACCTGCCTTCTTCCCTTCAAGATTCAACAACTCTAGCATGTTGGTCGCCTCACTAGATGTTTTCGTGATCAGCACTATATCGTTCGCGAATCTGATGGTTGACATTTCGTCCATCGATACTTATCCCGTAAGGATCCCAGTCGCATCTCTTGATCACTGATTCTAAGCACGCCGAGAAGAGGCTTGGAGAAATGGGGTCGCCCTGACGGACTCCTCTAAGGACAGGGATGCTAATCTCACGAAAAAATGGCTTAATCCTGGTTTCGCAGTCCCTATAGCATTCTGCCAAAAGGTCGATGTAGTCCTTTTCTACTCCGTGCTCTTCCAAGGAGTTCCATAAAAAACTCGGTTCTATAGAATCAAACGCCTTTTTGTAGTCGATAAAAGTCAATGCGAGTTGACCAAGTTGGTTGTTTAAACTTACAGTTATACAGAAAATGCTGTACACATATGTGATCGAACCAAGCCTTGTCAGAAAATAACATGTAATGTCATTCTGAATCTTTGGGCACAGGCACATTATAAATTTACATGAAACTACAATTTTTATTTTTGACAAGGCTTGGTTCGATCACATATGTGTACCGTAAAATTTTGTTCTATAATTGTTAGTTTAAACAACCAACTTGGTCAACTCGTAATATTATGATAATTAGGATAAAATATATAAATGCTAATATCTATTTGTAATTTTTTTAGCCCGATTAACTGAAGAGGGCCAAATAAATTCAGGCCGAAACATTTTATTTATTGAACCCAGCGCATCCAACTTTGGCTGATACCTCCTCCTTCATCTAAATAAGTTTCATCACACCCACGAAATCTAACAACATACAATATTATGTGCAGATTATTAATATAAAAGAAAATTATGAAAAATCAAATTATTTAAGTCGACATTATTGATTCTGGATCCAGATTTGTGATTTATATAAATTGTTCTTCTTTAGCTAAATTTAAATTTCAAATTCATGTTCCTATTAAAGAATGTTGTAAGTGAGTGAGTGAGTTATCGTTGTTTCATGTTTAAATGTATATAAAAAAAGAAAAAAAAAAAAGAAATAAATAAAAAAAGAATAATAATAATAATATTGAACAAATTAATGTTTTTATTCAATTCGCTTAGGAAAAGAGATTATTTATTATATTATTTCAATTGTAATCAAATTCTCTTATACCTTGACTTCAATATCTCCAATTTTGTTGACTGCTCGGATAATCGGTCTCCCGACCATTGATGGAAAAATATGTGCTGGAAAATTGGAACCCGCGTAGCCACATTTCACAAACTGAAAATCAGAAGCAAGAATTAATGAAACAATAAGTATATTGTTAGGTGAGGGACTTGCAAAGCAGTCTTGATGATTGCAGGTAGAGCATTCATCCAGGTATTGAAATCTGAATCCTGAGATTATCCAATTTTGAGTAGTAATCCCAATTCTGATTTAGGGGTTTTTTCAGGATCTGAAGTGACATAAAATAGGATATAGGTATTTACATATTTGAAAAGATTTTGTTTTCCCCATAGTAGCAGAATTATTGATTCAAAAAGATAAATCAATGAGGTTTTCCTCTGCTTGATACAAATAAACATAAACATATATATATAGTTTTTTGTTAGACATTATAGTTTCGAAGGTTTGACCTTAATTAGTCTTTTTAATTAGAGATGTTTTATTTACTTTATTTTCTCATGGGTTCATCGGATAAATGAATCCATGCAAGGTTGCAGTAGTCCCGAGGGGTAGGGATTAGTTACCCACCGAGAGGTTAGAGGAGTATGGATACACTCCTAGGAGTAGAGGACATGACCTCCCTGATGCCCAGATTGCTTTTCTATCAGCTTTTTTTTTATTAAATTTCTAATTTCTATCCTGTAAAATTGCGATGTTTACCTCTACATTTCGGGGGTGGAGGGGAGGGAGTTCTAACACCCTCCCCCCCATGGGAAATAACATAAAATATTTCTAATTGAAAAGACTGATGATTAAGGTCAAACCTTCGAAACTAGCATCTAACAAATAAATTATTTATTGTAATTCATATTTTTATTTGTTATATTTATATAATATACAGGGTGTTTCAGGAGGAATAGTAAATATTTTAGGAGGTGGTAGTATAGACGAATTGCAATAAAAAATGCCATATAACATGTGTCCAATTTTTATTGAGTACAGAGATACAGCTGAGTGCAATGCATTTTCGTTTCGTGTCTTGATACACCCGTTGTTATGGGTTGCTATGGGCGTATTTATCGAATGTCAGCAGTAGAGTTTTGATGTTCAAGTTGTGAAGTTGAGCTTTAGTTTACATAGAAGTTTTAATTGTCATTTGTTGGCCAAGTATACTGTGCTGTAGCTGGTAAACATGCCGCACGTATTTACACATGCTGAGTATGCAGATATGATATTTGTGTATGGATTTTGTAATGGAAACGCTGCTACTGCTTGTAGAGAATACGGCATACGATTTCCTAACCGCAGACTAACAGATTCAAGTATAATTACTCGTGTGTTCAATACACTGTTTGACACTGGTACAGTGCCCAGCGGTCATTTGCATCTGAACGTGTTACGCTGTATCTCTGTACCCAATAAAAATTGGACACATGTTATATGGCATTTTTATTGCAATTCGTTTATACTACCAGGTCCTAAAATATTTACCATTTCTCCTGAAACACCCTGTATATTATAATAGCTCATTTGGTGCAACAGCGACATTACTAATTTAAATGGCTTTTATTTTCCAGGAGAATCGATTGCAACTTTTGACGTGTATTAAGTTGATAAATTCATTCGAAAATAACTTATAAGCATGTTTTATTGAAACAAGTACTATCCACGCCCAAAGTTGACTTACTTACTTCAGTGATCTGATGCTTTCAACATGGTATAGGCGTAGGCTGTTTTAGTGAAACAATACAATATGAAATAAGTTATTTTCGGAATGAATGTATCAAGTAGAATTATCAGTGTCTCTCAGCTTACCAGTCCCACCAATACCGTTAGTTGAGTAAACATTAGTTTTTAAAGAATTTGGTGTTGGTACTTGGTGAAACATTTTTTAAAATTATTGGATAAAAAATACTTGGTAGGTTTCACATTAAGATATAAAAAATAAAACGAATTTATTTTTGGAGAATCTTTAATCTCGATATATATATTTCGGGTGACTAACCCATCTTCAGGAGAAACAGAAAGTAACTCTAATTACTTTCTGTTTCTCCTGAAGATGGGTTAGTCACCCGAAATATATATATCGAGATTAAAGATTCTCCAAAAATAAATTCGTTTTATTTTTTATATCTTAATGTGAAACCTACCAAGTATTTTTTATCCAATAATTTTGAGTAAACATTAAACTTGTTTAAGTAATTTAAATTAAAATAGTGGTCTTGTAAACCGCCTTCGATCCCTAAGCTTCAAGGAAGCAAGAACCCTTGCGTCTTCAGCCTCCAAAAAGCTCCCGTAAACTACCCCTTATTAATGGTAAAAATTCTTATATTTGCCTTGAGTACCAGTTTAACATATTTGTTTATAAATGTCACCCTTAATACACGTGAAAAGTTTCAATTGATCATCCTGGAAAATAACAGTTTTTTTAGTTATTTAATACAGATAACACTCCTGCAGGACGGTATCTTACAACACGGTTTCGCTCTAACACATTGCGAAAATCTTTTTACAACACTAGATAACATGGTTTTTGTTTAACACGTTGTGTTGAAATTATAAAACTTGACCGATTTTATTTTTAGCATATAAAGCTAATTTTGCAGAAATTTTCAATCCCCCCTCCCCCCAGAAATTTTACTGACTCATTCTGTGTCTTAAACCGCCCCTCGCTGAATAAATTACCACTAATATACTAGGCTATGTTTTTTGAATTGCGATTAAACATATTTTGTTTTGCCTTATATTACTATGTGTATTGTATATTATATGATTTATTTTATTCTTAGTTTTACTCCAAATTTGTCAGGGTTATATTTTAAGTTGTACTCTAAGGGCCAGTTGTGTGTCGGTTGGTAAAGTCTTTGTAAAAGTTTACAACTGGTAAAACCTTAGAATTCACCTTGTGCCCGGTGGGATGGCCAATCAGATGACACGCATATCATATAATTGGCTATCCCGCCGGGCACAATGTGAATTCCAAGGTTTACCCTTTGTCAACTTTTACAAAGACTTTACCAACCGACATAAACTGGCTTTAAATTTATCTTAATAAGTAAACTTTTGTTATCTGCTCTATGAGGCGAATCGCCTCAGAGCATCATTTTAATTAAATAAATAAATAAATACTAAAAGTTGACAAAGGATAAAACCTTAGAATTCACCTTGTGCTCGGCCGGATGGCCAATCAGATGACACGCGTATCATATAATTGGCTATCCCGCCGGGCACAATGTGAATTCCACGGTTTTACCCTTTGTCAACTTTTACAAAGACTTTACCAACCGACATACAACTGGCCCTAAATTTATCTTAATAAGTAAACTTTTGTTATCTGCTCTATGAGGCGAATCGCCTCAGAGCATCATTTTAATTAAATAAATAAATAAATAAATACTAAAAGGTTCAAAAAATGTTTGTTTTTAATAAGTTTATGGAACGTAACCCCCCTGTTTGTACTGGTTCTGGGTCTTATAAAACACGGTATTTTCTAGGAAGCTATCTACCGTGTTATAGGAGGATTACCTGTATATGAATATGTTTATTGGGATCAAGGATAGGACAACCTCATTGGCTTCTCTTTATGATGATAAATTAATGATTTCGGTTCTTTCTTAATAGCTTAAAATTAATTTCTGACAACCAGTTCCATGACCCAGCCCCGTTATCATTTCAAAAAGCTACTTGGATGAATTAGTTCTAGTTTAATGTGTAAACTGTAGCCAGGTATGAGTCTCGGGATTATAAGAATTTAATCCATATCCTGAAACAGTGTTAAAATGAGCCGGAATGTCGAAATTGCGGGCCAAGTGCCTGCAATCTGACAGACAGGTTATGTGTCATCACAATTTGAAGTTGGCCCAAGTTTGGTCCAAGTTTGGCTTACCCCAGTTCCATTATCGCACACAATCACTTTCCTTCCTTGACTATCCATCTTGTTGAATGTTGAAAAGAATCTAGAAAAATAAATATTCTGCCGGCAACATCTAAAAAATAACCTGCTTGACTGTCCGTCCCCTGGATCGCTCACTCTCTCTCTCTCACTCACTCCCTGCCTGTTGGGTTGGGTGGGTCCGATGACGTCACACCCGCTTCCGGTAACACACGCATTCAAACCAGCCAGAGGATCTCAAGAACCAACAACAGACAGAGATAGTCAACCAAAACATAAACAGGATAAATAACAAGCTAAATAGCAATAAATATAATAATTTTAAACAATCAAGCTGAAAAATTAACAAAGGGGCAAAATTTGGAAATTATAGCCCCCTTTGGTTCAAACTCAACTAAAATTTGTATACATCATCTGTGGGTCCCCAGAAGGGTAAAAATACAAAAATTAACAAAAGTGCATGCGGGTAGTTAAGGGGGTGGGGTGCAAGGGGTCACTCCCCCCTAGAAAACTCCTTGTCCCCCTTAATATCTCAATAACTATATTTATGCTATGAGATTAATTTTATTCTTAAAAAATCAATACAGATTGAAAAATGTGAGACTCAAAAAAATTATCTTCCCATATAGCCCAGTAAATAGGGGAATTTCAGCTTATATTAATTGCGGGAAAATATTTTTTTTAGGGTCGTTTGGTATGGTGTGGGTATGCCAAATCTAAGTTTGCACCTCGAAAGTCTGGAGGAGAACTTTTGGCTGGTCGAAAAACCTCAAAATTTTAGGACTTTTTCCAGTTTTTCGCTTATTAGTTCATATTTTATGAATAACCGTTCTATAGTAAATTAAAGAGGACAAATTTTCGCGTTGATTAAAAAAGAGAAATGCAAAATTGGTCTAGTAGTTCGATTTTTAATGGGGATCCAAAAAACAGGCCCCAGCATCACTTTTGAATATCTTTAAAACTCACACTTTTTTCGATTTTTTCCCATTTTGACCATGAAGGAGCATGTTTTCAACAAATAAGATTCTATACATTTTAAAACTAGATTAAATTTGCTACAATTTAAACAAATTCATATTAATTGGATAATGGTAACCCGTGCCGCAATAAGGTTGAAATTTTGAAAAAATGCAATTTTTTGCAAAAAATCTCAGTTTTTCCTTCATAAAATTAAAACCACTCATTCTAGAAACTTAATTTCTATCTCATTCTCTAGAAAATTTTGTTGATTTGTACGTTTACTTGGACCACTTTTTTGTTAAAACTCTTTGATTTATAGATATCCTACATTTTCTGGACAGGAAATGATCCGAATCCACAAAAGCGTCATGGAAAATGCTGGATATCTATAAATCTAAGAGTTTTATCAAAAAAGTGGTCCAAGTAAACGTTCAAGTTAAACTAAAAGTAAATTTGCACGAGTCTAGAATATTTTCCCAATTTCCCTCACTTTTGTATTTTTACTCTTCTGGGGCCACACGGATGATGTATACAAATTTTGATTGAGATTGGACCAAAGGGAGCTATAATTTTCAAATTTCTTCCACCTAGAAGTTACAAAATCCTTAGATATCTCTTAGATACAAGCTCTCAAAGAGTCAGAACCCAGACTGGCCATCGCAATACTCTCCCATTATATTCAATAGAATATAAAGTGAAAGTAAAAATAATTTTTTAAGAAAAAATAAAAACCGACTTCAAAAAATTAAATGCAACAAATAAAATACACTAAAAGGTATAAAATAATTATTATCTTATTTAGTTACAACTAAACGACGAAATATTAACATGAAATTACTTTTTGAAGTCGGTGCAAACAAACTATACCTATAAGCGAACGTACCCGCCAAACGTACTAAGTAAGATCCGTCGAGTGCGATTCATAAAAGGTATATGTTTGGCACCGACTTCAAAAAGTAATTTCATGTTAATATTTCGTCGTTTAGTTGTAACTAAATAAGATAATAATTATTTTATACTTTTAGTGTATTTTATTTGTTGCATTTAATTTTTTGAAGTCGGTTTTTATTTTTTTCTTAAAAATTTTATTTTTCTCTTTTAGTGATGTTATTAATAGTGATCATATCATCAGAACTTGACCAAATTAATATGACACCATCCCTAAGACACCACCTTTCGGATAAAAAAGAACCATCGAAATCGGTTCATAAACAAAGAGGTTAGGTCTAAACAAACCTAATAAAAAAGGTCTAATACCTATGAAAAAAAAACGAAAAAAAAATGGGACCAATCGGAAGCTAGACTGGACCCAATGCAAAATTTTTTTTCAAAATCGGTTGACAATTGGCGGAGATATGAGGTAACATAGGCACAAAAAAAAAAAAAAAAATTCAGTCGAATAGTGAACCTCCTCCTTTTTTGAAGTCGGTTAAAAATAAGATGACTTTTATCCTATATAACAAATTATTTTTATTACCATATTTGTATTTTTAAAGGGTAGTTTATTTGAAGCCTAATTTGAAGAAACGCTAATAGCTCCTTTGAAATAAAAATAATTTTTTAAAATATGAAATTAATAGATATTATAAAACAATTAATTACTAATAATTTATTTTAAAAAGTTAAGAATAGTTTGATGGTCAAGAATGAAAAAATTGTATTATTCTTAAAAAAGAGTTAATGGAAAATATTTTTTAAGCACCCCATCGAGTAGGGTAGTTACTATTCAAATTTCCATTTTAATATCATTTAAAAATTTTAATTTTTACGGCCCAGTGCGCTGTGAGCTATAAAGTATGATGAGTGATCCTTATGCCGAGAGGGTTGCCCCACAACCTCACCATTAAGATGACAAGAATTATACCTAAATGACAAAGAAAATGATTCACAGTATCTGTCTAATAAAGAAAATAGCATTTTAATTAAGAATTTCGTAGTTTAAATGTAATGTTATGAAAACATTCAGATTTATCACTGGGGCAGCGAGTCGACTAGAAGTGGTAAAAGGGTTTAATTTTTTCCCCATCAAATATTCAATCAAATCTATTGAAATTTCATATCTATGAAATATTTTCTTTTATCTTTTATACCAAATAGTTTTTATTAGAATATTTGCATTTTAAAGGGTAGTTTATTTGAAGTCTAATTTGAAAAAAACGCTAAATACTATTTTGTAATTATTTTTAAAAATATGAAATTAATAAATATTATAAAACAATCAATTATTAATAATTATATTCAATTTTGAACGAATTTGTTTGATTAGTTTTTGAAAAAATGGTAAAAAGCCCAGAAAACTTTAACAAATGACTAGCTGATGCCTGGTGACTTGCGACCCAGTCTCTTGATAAAACAGACAGATTTTTAATAAAATGAGAAAGAAAGCAATCTTATTTTATTGATTTCATCAATCTGAAGGTTCACAGTATGTCTATTATATAAGAAAATAGCATTTTGTTTAAGAATTTTGTAGTTTAAAAGAAATTGTATGAAAAGATTCAATTTCTTCTCTCCGGGAGCGAATCAACTAGAAATACTCAAGAGTTTTATTTTTTTTCTCATTAGATATTTATTCAAATTTATTGAAATTTCATATCTGTGTGGTATTTTCAATTATCTTTTATATAAAATAATTATTATAAGGAAATTTTTATTTTAAAAGGTAGTTTAATCTAAGTTAATTTTGAAAAACGCTAATAACTCTTAGAATTTTTTTAATATGAAATTAATTGAATATTATAAAACAATTAATTATTAATCATTTAATTCAAATTTGAACGAAATCGATTCACTACTTTTTGAGAAAATCGTCAAAAACCCCGCAAACCTTTCTATGAAAGGCCGTTTTAAAACATTTTAAAATTCATCTCCATGTCACAAGTCAATGTTTTGTTTCATATGACTTTTAAACTTTTTCCAAAAGTATCTCCTGCTTTCAAAAACATCGTTTTTTTGACAGTTCAGATGGTTTTTGACGATTTTCTCAAAAAGTACTGCATCGATTTCGTTCAAAATTGAATTAAATGAATAATAATTAATTGTTTTGTAATATCTAATTAATTTGATATTTAAAAAAAATTCAACTGAATTATTAGCAATTTTTCAAATTAGACTTCAAGTAAACTACCCTTTAAAATAAAAATTTTCTAATGATAATTATTTGATAAAAAAGATAAATGAAAATAACACAAAAATATGAAATTTCAATAGATTTGAATAAATTTCTAATAAGAAAAATAAAACTCTTAGGAATTTCTAGTTGATTCGCTCCGGACATAAGAAATTGAATCTGTTCATACAATTTCTTTTAAACTACAAAATTCTTAATCAAAATCCTATTTTCTTATATTAAAAAATACAGTGTACCATCAGATAGATAAAATCGATAAAATAAGATCGATTTCCTTCTAATTTATAATTCTTTTCGTCTGGTTATATCGAGTGGTATTGTCGCCATCGCCAGAGATACATTATTTGTTTTTGATTCATCAAATCCATTCACTCTACAATATTGAAATGTCTTTAACAAATTAAAATTTAACATATTTAAATATCAGATAATGTAATATAATAAATTAATAAAATAATTAATAATACGATTATATTAGAATAAATCCAAACAGCGCTAGGTCTCGGCAAACCCCGGGTCCTCCAAATTAAATAATTTTTTCTGAGAAAAGTAAACATTATTTTACAAAATTAAAAGAAGTTTTAGATAAAGGGTCCCCCTTAGTATTAAGTGTGAAAATTAATTATTAATTATATACTTTAATAAATGTCATTATACTAGTTTGTGTATGTTAAAAGTTAGGCAGTAAAGTGTAAATGTACGTGGTAAGAAATATTAACAGTGCTCTATCCTTCTAAATCAGTGATCTTCAAACTATGTCGACTCACGGAACCCTTAGAACCTTAAGGTTTTTCGCGGGAACCCTATTCCACCCTTAAAAATACTTATAATTTAAAATAATATTTAAATGTTAATCAATATGTTATATATTGAAGAACACACTCTTTTATTGTCTCCTTCAATATATAAAAACGAGCTTTTCGTGCGTGCCTTCGGCTCGCCCTCGAAGCTCGGCCCTCCGGGCTGATGCCCTGGCGGCCGGCGTCTCGGTCCAAAAAATTTTATTCCTCTTAAAAAACCACACTCCAAATGTATACCTGTAAACTCCCGAAAATACATAGTCTCTTAAAAGTTTCGCCTCATTTTCGTCCTGACACAGCTACAGAAATGAGGCTCTAGATATGAATCTGGAAGTATTTTTTTCTCTATTATCTACAGCATTGTGATATTTTTTGTGTGGAAATAGATTTATTTAAATAAGTGGTATCGTGTGAGGAGGAGAATTATATTATATCATTTTTTTAAAATTTGGGATCGATAATCGATATAAGGCTCCAAATATTTAAAAGAGATCAGGTGTTGTTTGTATGACAGGCTGCTCCATCCAGTATTGCCATGAGAAACTCATATGGGCATGCGTGTCTTAAGTCGTTTAATTTTGTAAAAATCAAAAAATAAGAATAACAAAATTTAGATTTTTAAAAAATTATAAAAAAGTGGCAAATTATTAAAAAATAAACAAATAATATATAAATCAAATAAGATGTGATTGATTTCTTTTTCTGTGCGCAAAGAAAAGCGAATTGAATATTTAATTTTTGAGTGGTGAAGGGGGGGAGGTAATAATTATCAATATATTTAATCTTTCTTAATTTAAAATCAATTGGAGTCTTTTATTTCGAAATTTGAGTCCCAAATCACGATTATATTTCAAATTTAGTGCAAATTTACCGTTGCGGCAAATTAATCTATATATATAGTATTCTGCTACCCTCGGTACAAAAACTTTCAATTTAATATGTTATAAGTACTTTATGTAAAGCCAATTAAAGAAAAGTACTGTATTTTTATTAAAAAAATGTTAACATAAAATGAATGTAATTTATTCATTAATAGCATTAAAGATGGCGCCGCTGTGAACGAATCGGCAGCCCACATAAAAAATAAAAGTATTCATTCAGTATTTTTAATTTTTGTGATTTTAGTGCAATTATTGGAGATGCTTCAATTTTATAATATATATATAAAGATATGACTAAATGTGATACCATTAATCAAAAAATATGTATTTTAAAAATATGGAGTTACACCAATTTTTACAATGAACGACACTTAGGGCCGGTTGTATGTCGCAAAGTAAAGGGCGCTGTTAGTGCCTGTCATCTGATTGGCCATCCCAGTGCCTCCATTTACCATCTACCGTTTGTTAGTGGTAAAAAGCATTTACTTTGCGACATACAACCGGCCCATAGTCAGTCAAGATATTCAGCGCCTGTCAACGCAACCCGCAATGTAGAGCGTTCTATTTGAATGCATAGCCTTTACTTTACAGGCGCGGCGCTGAATTACTTCAGTCAAAGGGTCGCTTGAGTCTAGGGACGATGTCGGTTGCATCTGTGACCCTATTGTAGTTGGTGACCTGGAACACATTCTACTGGCATGTCCATTGTTGGAGAGAGAAGATTTTGAGGACTGGATTAATGAGAATAATTTTTTTCAATTTAAACTATTTATTAATTTATTTTAATATTTTCAAATTCTTAAATATTAATATTATTCATATTTAATTAATTCTAACTTGTAATAATTATAAGACTAGATCTAATTAATTTTTTTTCTGTATTAGCAAAATTGTAAATAATGATTATATGAATATTATGATGTTCAATCTATGTAAATGATGGCCAAAATGAAACATCTGATTTCGAAAGTCAAAAATTGTAAATTAATAAATAAAGGTTTGCTTGATTATGTCAACAACACCATTTATACATAATTAATATAGGTAGCATTTTTTTATTTTTAAATATTTTAAACGCTTATGGATAAAGTCAAGGAACCATCGTTGTTACTTTATTTCAAGTTGTTTTTAGGGAAGGATTAGTTCTGTAGTCGATAATACAAGTATTAAAAAAAGGGGTGGAATTCACGTTTATTGGAATAAACAAAATATGTTTTTTTTTTAAGATTTGTCAAATAGCAAAAATTCTTATTACAATTTTATTGTGAATATATGAAAAAATTAATATAACTATTAAAAAAAAATTAAGTCTATAAATGTAATTATTCACGTTTATTGGAATAAACAAAAAATTTTTTTAATCTATCAAATAAGAAAAATTCTTATTCGAAGTGTTTTTAAACATCATATTGTGAATATAATTTGAAACATGATTAATGAAAAAAATTATAGAAAAATTAAGTGAATAAATATAATTATTCACATTTATTGGAATAAACAAAAAATATTTTTTTAGATCTATCAAATAAGAAAAAATTCTTATTAGAAGTGTTTTTAAACATAATATTGTGAATATAAATTTTGAAAAAAGATTAATGAAAAAAATTATAAAAAAATTAAGTGAATAAATGTAATTTTTCACGTTTATTGCAATAAACAAATTTTTTTTTTTTTAGATCTAACAAATGAGAAAATAATCTTATTAGAAGTGTCTTTAAACATCATATTGTGAATATAATTTGAAACATGATTAATGAAAAAAATTATAGAAAAAATTAAAATAGCTATTAAAAAAAAATAAGTGAATAAATGTAATTATTCACGTTTTTTGGAATAAATAATTTTTTTTTTAGATCTATCAAATAAGAAAAATTCTTATTAGAAGTGTTTTTAAACATCATATTATTAATATAAATTGAAAAAAGATTAATCAAAAAAATTATAGAAAAAATTAATATAACTATTAAAAAAAATTAAGTTTGGCTATAAAACATTTTAAACATAATGTAAATTATAATGTTGTAACATATCAAATGAATTGACAAATTGTGCATTACATTCAGTACATTTAAGAGATTTCGATGGATCACATGAATGAGGAGGCACTTTTTCCGATTCCTCATCATCAGAGGATGTAGGCAATTTAATTCCATTTTTTCGTCTTCTGAAAATTAAATTTATATTTTTTAAAAAGTTTTTTTTTAATTTTGATTTAGATAAATTATTAATATAAATAAATAGACTACTTTTATAAAACAATTTGAGGTGTGGAACGCATCGAGTCTGAATCAGTTTAAGAGCGAAGTGAGGAGATATCTTGGAAGGAAAAGTTGATCATTTCTATTGGGAAATAATTATTATATGATCGTTATAAATAAATAAAATTTATAATTCCAGCAGAAGACACACTCTTTTATTGTCTCCTTCAATTATTATATGGTTGTGGGGAATTATTTATGGGAAATTTTGTTTTTTATAATTGTATACTCTATTGGAAAATTATTGTGCTTTAACTTTTGTAATATTATGTAGTAAAATTGTAATATACCGGTTGAGTTTTTTTTATCTTGAGACAGTCTTATAACTCAAAAACAGTGGATTATATGAAAAAAAGTTTCAAATAAAAGTTTATTTTTATTGGTGCATCCAACCAATATGCTTCTTATTTTAAAATATTTCTTTGAAAACCCGAATAATTTAAAGTTGTTTTATAAATTCATTATCTCAATAAGACGAGAATGTAAAAACTTGTGACTTTTTTCATATTTATTTCTTATTGACAAAGAGAAACAAAGAGGTTGTCCTCTGCTTGATGCAAATAAACATACACACATATATATCAAGATGATATATCTGTATATATATTATTTATTTGTTTGAGACTATAGTTTCGAAGACTCATCATCAGTCTTTCTTCAATTATAAATTTTTATCATATAGATATTGACTCCATGAAAAACATTTATAATTGAAGAAAGACTGATGATGAAGACCAAGTCTTCGAAACTATAGTCTCAAACAAATAAATAATATATATACAGATATATCATCTTGATATATATGTGTGTATGTTTATTTGCATCAAGCAGAGGACAACCTCTTTGTTTCTCTTTGTGAATCAACAACTCTGCTACTCTCGGCAAAACAAAACTTTTCAATTATTTCTTATTGGTTAATCTAAGAGTTCAGACTCTGATTTTGTCTATTATTATATTAGTAATTACTATAAATACATGTATTATAATTTGTTAAAAAAGCTATCTCATAAAATTTTTATATTATGTATGACTAATGTACTGACCATCTAGTTTGTTACATATCCTCTGATTTATTGAACTTTAAAAAAACATTGTACTACTTTCTTCATAATGTAATGTATATATATTTATGTAATTTTATGTATTTTGTTTGGCCTAATGACCTAATGTTCTCTGTAACAAGGTTATATTTTAATAAAAAAAATAAATAAAAAAAGTTTATTTATATCAGGGGGAAATTAAACTACAGTCTATTGTTTGTCGACCTAAAACAAGCTTTATGGGTATTTCTGAGGTCAACTTCTGTTTTTTTAAATGGAAACCTATATGTTTCTGTACATATTCTGAATCTACAAAAAAAAACCGAACAACTTTTATTAAAAGTATTTTTTTATACGATATCAAATAAAAATAAATATTAAATCTATTAGATTTAAAAAAAAAAATTATAATAATTATTTTTAACAATCATTCAACTTAATTATCAAATAATAGTGATCAAATATTTAATTATTAAATAAATAATTTAATAATAATTAATTAATTTAAACTCAAGAATTTTAAATAGTTCTATTAAGTAGAAAATAATCTCTTAAATCTGAGTATAACGAAGTTTTAATATAATTATAAACACTTATTTTCATTGTTGTGACTTTTCGATTTAATAAATATTTATTTAATAATTAATTATTTGATCATTATTATTTGATAATTAAGTTGAATAATTGTTAAAAATAATTATTAAGATTTTTTTTTGAGATCTAATTGATTTAATTTCTAATAAAAGTTGTTCAAATTTTTTGTAGATTCAGAATATATACAGAAACATATAGGTTTCCATTTAAAAAACAGAAGTTTACCTCGAAATACCCATGAAAGCTTGTTCTAGGTCGACAAACAATTGCGTAGTTTAGTTTCCCTGATATAAATAAACTTTTATTTGAAACTTTTTTTCATATAATGCACTGTTTTTGAGTTATAAGACTGTCTCAAGATAAAAAACTCACCCGGTATATGTATCCAAGTACATTTAAATCTAACTAAATAAAAAGATGGTGAAAAGTGAAACGGTACGATTTCAGATCTTGCTAGCCGGTGACAATAAATTCAGAATGTTATGCTGAGATGCTGGTCACTTTTGGTCTGCCTGGAATTGATGAATATGATCTAGATCAGTGGTTCCCAACCTTTTGTGGCCCATCCTCCCTTTCTGGAGGTTGACTAACACCTATCGACCCCTTTTCATTTTCATTGTATGCCTAATTTTAATTTGAAGTAAAGTGTAAATAATAAAATAGTTTTATTATTTCAAACAATTTTATTACCGTATATAAAATCAACCAACGGAATTTTATCCGGTCACTCTTAAATAAAATAGAATTAAATTTTATAAAAACTAAAACACACGCATCTAAAAAGTACAAAATAATGTAATAAACATAAAGTCAAAAAGTGTGGCGAGAAGAATGTACTTTTAATTAATTTCGACAAAGTGCCCCACGTTTTTTGACTTTATGTTTATTACATTAAGTATTTTATACTACTTAGAAGCGTGTTTTTTAGTTTTTTTAAAATATAATTTATTTTTTTACTTTTTATTGTTAATTGTTCATAGAGAAAAGTTTGCAGAATTTAACAGAACAAAAGTCACATTGATACACTCATAGATATATACATACATACAAGTGAAGCTAATATAAAGCGTGTAAAAAAATTAAAATGTACATTTTTACAGATTTTTTTAAGAACAAAGAAGTGAAATAATTAACTAAGATCATTGACGTACATTTAAAAAACAGGAGTACATCTTTTCATTTTTAAATTGGAATCTGGAAAAATTAAGAAAGTTGACAGTTAAAATTTGAAAAACTAAATGAAAGTTTGAAAACTTTGTTATTGTTTTATTTTACCTTTTCAATGGCTGCCTTGTGCACAGATTCTACTGTACAGTACTATTTTAATTTTTTCCCCTTTGAATACTCATCGCCCTCAAAACGCCCCCACTTATTTATTGCCCCCATGATAACCCAAATCGCCCACTTGTGGGCGATAGCCCCCAGGTTGGGAACCACTGATCTAAATGAAGAAACACTCTTCCACCAAGATGGTGCAACAAGCTATACTGCTAATGTTTCAATGAAATTGCTTAGACTCGCATTCCCTGGTCGTCTTATCACCAGAAATGGTAGGAAAATAAGCAATGTTTAATATAAATTAACAATTTCCACTATTGTACATCTCATTTATGTTTAAATAAATAAACTTTTCTTTAATCTCTAATTTTTGTCATTTTTTTAAATCGTACCGTTTCTTTGCCTCACCCTGTATATCCATTTCATGTTTATTTGTTCTTTTGAAATTTTTTTTTAAAACTGATTTAACGGGTTTTAATTCTAAACATCTCAATTTCTCTATCTAATGAAAAATATGTAAGTAAGAGCAAACCAAACCGTACTTTTTACGTGCTACAAATGGAAACATGGTCCAGCAATTGGTGCAGAAACTTGCCAATTTCTTTCCTTCACACTCGTGACAAACAAAATCATATTGATATCGAAAACACATGTTGCATTTTAGACAGGCGAATTTCGCTATATCCGTATGAGTTGCTTTTGGATCCCAGCTTAATTGATTCATTAAAAGTGGCAATTTAGGCCTAAAAAAAAATATTAATATATATATATATATTTCATGAATAAATTAAATTTTAAAAAACTTACGGGAAACCCACATGTGCCCGTAGAGTATTAAAATCCTTATGTTTGTATTTAAAATTGAAATCAAATGATTCTTGTTAAACTTTTCATGGATCTAAAACAGATGTAAAATACATTTTTGTTTAAATCTATCTATCTACATATATAAAAGTCTTTGCCCCTCACTCATCATCAAAACAGCCAGAACCACTGGACATAGAAACATGAAATTTGGAGAGGATATTACATCTATGACATAGGGGCTCACTAAGAAAGGATTTTTTCGAAATTAGACCCCTAAGGGGGTCAAAGGGGACAAAGTGTGTTTTCACTGATTATGCGATATCTCTTAAGTACGATAAAATATCTACTTGATTTTTACTTATAAAAATACTAAATTAAATATCTAAAAACTAATTTCAGGATTTTTTGAAATTCGACCCCTAAAGGGGTCAAAAGGGGCAAAATATCTTTGCAATGTGTTTACACTAATTATGCATTTTCAATTAAGAACAATAAGATATCTACTTGAATTTTACTTAATAAAATTCTAAATACAAATATCTAAAAAGTAATTTCAGGATTTTTTGAAATTCGACTCCCAACTATTCAAAATGTGAGTGGGGGCAAAAATTAAAACTCTCTCCTATCTTGATCAAATTTTGTAGAGTTATTCTTTATTACGTTAATAAACTATTCCTGTAAAAATCAACTATCAAAATTGACTGTATGGGGGCGAGGGGGGGGGGGCAAAATATAGAAATTTTTAACTTTTTTGTACATTTACCAAATATCTAAAAAATAATTTCAACCTCCCAAAATGTGAGTGGGGGCAAAAAATTAATACTCTCTCCGATATAGATCAAATTTTGTAATGTTAGTTTTTAAGACTATATGAAATGTATGCTGTAAAAATCAATAGCCAAATTGAGTGCGTGGTGCGAAAGAGGTGGCAAAATATTATAAATATATATTACAGACCTAATAATCACATGCCGAGACACCGCCGTCCAGGGCCATCTGCCCGGAGGGCCGAGCTGTAGAGGGCGTGCCGAAGGCACGCCTGGAGCAGCTCGTCTATGATAAATATACACCCAACTCTTTTCCACAAGCTTTCTTTTTACGAATTTGAAATTACTCGGTTCAGAAAAGTCTTCCTTTTTCTGGTTTTCGTTGTTTTATATGCAGATTTTTAAAAATTATATAATTAATTAGAAAATTTGTCAAATATCACATTAAAATATGTACTAATATTGCATATTGTCGCCTTAGAGAGTAAACCTGCTAACTCACAACATGTAAATTTTGCAGAGCAGAGAAAAACAAAAAAATTTAATATTTTTGTTATGGAAAAAACCATTTTTCACATTTTTTTTCTACAACTTACGATCGTAATTTTAAGTAGCAGTTTTTCTTGGACGATGCTGCATCTCTTTTTCTTCGAACGGTATTAAAATGTTATATATGATAAAAAATGGAGTTAGCTGGTTTTGGTACACATTAAGGCGACGATATCTATATATATAAAATTAAGGTTTGTTTGTACATTGCTCGAAATCAAGCCAAATTTTGGTTGCACACGTTTCAAGCAAAAGTTATGAACGAAAACACCTTCAACAAAATTCCTGTCTGTATGTCTGTATGTTTGGGGGTGGAGGACGTGGGGGCCTGGGGGTGCAGGGTGGATTGGGGGTTCAGGTTAGGGTCCAGAGGGCTAGTGGGGTGGGTGCATGGTGCGGGGGTGGGGATGCTGGGTGGGGTTCGGGGTGTGTGGGAGTGGGGTATGAGGGTGGGGTTCATGGGTTAGGGGTCCAGGTGGCGTGCCCCCTGGCTAGTAAGAGGGCCGCCGAAGGCGAGTCTTGCAGCTAGTATGTATATATGATTCGTATGCATATTAGAACTTTAACAATTTTCACCATTTTTTACACTGTTTTTAAGCTAAAATACAGTTGTTTATTTCATGCTCCACGGTTTTCGGTCTTATATGGAACCTATCCCCAATTTTATTAAAGGAAACCCAGATAGCACGCTCGATCTTGAAGATGTCTTATTTAACTCTTATAGTATTTAAAATGTCTAGAAAACATCAAACATCTTTTAGAACTAGAGGGCTATCAGGGAACTTATCTCTTTTTACACGTTTTTTTCTACACGAATTTCTGAGGAACGTATCTACTGTGTAAAAAAATGGTTTAATTAAGAAATGGTTAAGTCTTTCGGATTTCAAAAAAATCTTATCTTTTCGAAGCCATAACATCTAAAATTCAAGTCACCCATAGGGAATATTTAACAAACTCCTATTGGATTTTTATGTAGAATTCAAAAATACTAAAATTTATGCCATGTTCCATTTGAAAAAATTGAGTATTAACAACTTTTTGATTTTCAGAAATAAACGATTATTATGGTCATCCTGGATATAAAATTTGAATTTTTATGATTAAGTAAGATTCTTTAATGTCTAATTAAGAGTTCTGATTGATCAAATTAATTCTACAAACAATAGTTTAATTATTATTAATTTTTAAAGATGAACGCTAAATTGGTAGATTTTACAAACTATCTAAAATAACTCAGAAATTATAAATTTTAGACATCAAGTGCATTATACAAAATCATCTTAGTTTTTAACACTTAATCTAATGATGCAAAAATATTTGGGGGGTTCCATAGAAAATAAGAAAGTTGATGGCGATTGCGGCAAAGCAGAAAGTGTCCAAAAGTTGTTAATAATTTATTTAAAAAGAGCATATTCCAAAACATAATTATGTCAAAGTTCAAAATTTTCTCTCAACTCCTTCCATGAAAACTTTTAATGAACGAGTTCTGTGGAACACACTGTATATATACAATTTTTGCTCGTTTAGTAAGATTAGATTAGATAGATAGATAGATTGTATTAATTTATAGTGGTGTTTTTTGACACTTGTTTGACTGCTGTAAATGTTTAGATAGGGACTCTTTGAGTAGGATATGAGAGGCTTTGATGAATAGAAAACAAGTTGTGATGGATGTTTATTTTCAGACGTTTCGTCATCATTGTGTTGACATCATTATCGACCTATTATTATTATTATTTTTTAATACAACCTTACACAAGTTGATTCTGTTTAAAAAAACATCAACATTGTAGTAATAGCATTTTTGCTTTCACAGACTAAATGTGCCATATTAGATTTTATAGACAAAAGACAAAACTGATTCATTGATAACACTAGCATTGATGATGTCAACACGAAGCTGACAAAACGTTCGTAAACAAGTGAATCATTTGTTGGATAATAATTATATTTAATCTGATATTAATTGAAAGTAATTTCCAAGCGTTTTAAAAAATAAATTATATCAAAAAGAGAATTTTTTTTTACTGGATTATTTAAAAAAATATAATAAAACTTTTCTGACTCACCATGTAGAAATAGTTATCAAATCTTAAGTATTTAATCATTATCTTTAACTAGTTTCTACTTAAAATTAGAGAATGATTTTGTTTAAAAATTTTAATTATTTTATATATTTTTGATATTTTTTATTTAACATTTAAATAGTATTATATAATTATGTTACGCCTGATTTGTGAAATCGGCAACATTTCGCTGTGTTTCATGAATTAAGCAAATCTTTTGCCCATCCAGAATCAAGAAATGTCATTAAAGATTTAAAGTAATTCAATAAGCAAAATTTATTATTTTAAACATATTTATGTTAATTTTAATAAACAGATATTTAATTGGAAGTACCTAAGCCAAAAAACAAAAATATAATATATTTATTTTATTTTTTGAAAATATTATTATTTACTATGAGTTATCTCAACTAGGCATTTGTTTCACATGACCTAGTGAATAATTCATAGTAAACAATAATTAAAAAAAAAAAATTTAACTTTTCATTTATTAAAGTAGTTCTTTGGCGAAAATCCACACAAAAAGTAATCGACCTTTTATCAGAATTTTAAATTAAAAATAATATTAATATATAGCTTTTAACTGAAGCAAAAAGTTACCGAGCATCCCTCGTTTGGAGATTTGGAACTTACATCGTAATTTAAAATAAAATAAAAAATAAAAAAACAATTACTAATTATATATATATATGACTAGCTGCAAGGCCCGCCTTCGGCGGCCTCTTCTGGACAGGGGCACGCCCCCTGACCCCGGCCAACGATCTCCACCCTCATACCGCACTCACCCCCCCCCCCCCGAACTCCACCCAGCACTTCTCAACCCCCAAACCACCCCCTCTGGACCCTCACCTGAACCCCCCACTCCACCCTGCAGCACCCCACCCCACCCCACCACCCAGCACCCACCCCGGACACCATCCCGCACCACCCCACTACGCCTCTGGGCCTTCACCTAAACCCTTTTTTTTTTTTTTTTAATGCAATCGAATGCAAGAAGGTGCACCAGTAAAGGTGTAGCCCCTATGGATCTCGAAAGACCCTTGCATTACCGAAGAGAAGGGAAAGTTGATTAAGTGAGAGGGTGTAGACGTAGGTGTCTATGCACCCTGGTTTTGAAGGTTTGAAGATCATAGGTGCTGGGAAAGATAGAGGCTGGGAGAGAGTTCCAGTTCCTTGAAGTCATGGGGATATATGTATTCGCGAATGAAGTGGTCCGGCACTTTTCCAATTTGACCGCAAAAGAGTGTTGGGAGTCGGCAAAACGTGTGCTGCGTGCAAAGTATGCTTTGGGGGGAATTATTGACTTTATCTCATCAGAGCACCTGCCGTGATAGTATCTATAGAAAAGGGAAAGGGCAGAGACATCTCTTCGATGAGCCAACGAGTCGAGGGAGTCGGTGAGGGTAGAATCGTCAATTAGCCTGACGGCTCGTTTCTGAATTGCATCAAGGGTAGCAAGAGAATATTTTGAGGCTCCTCTCCACAGATGAGAGCAGTATTCGAGATAGGGGCGGATTTGGGCCTTGTAGATGGTGAGAAGTTGTGGGGGTTTGTAAAATCGCTTGGACCTGAATAAGAAGCCAATCTTCCTTGCTGCAGATTTCGCCACAGAGGAGATGTGTTCATTCCAAGACAGGTCAGATGCGACAGAGACGCCCAACATGGATAGGCTGTCACACATTTTCAGGGTATTCGAATCGAAGTGAATATCAGGGAAATCTCTATTTTCGCGCCTAGAAATTAGACAACATTGAGTCTTATTTGAATTAAAGTTAACTAAATTTTGAGAGCCCCATTTATTCAGATTGTCTAGGTCGAGAGTAATTGAGGAGGCAATATTGATTCGATTATTCGGGAGAGAGGGTTTGCCGTGTAGAGTGCTATCGTCGGCGTAACAATGAGTGGGGTTTGCCGTTTGATCAATAAGGTCGTTTATATAAATAAGGAAGAGTGTGGAGGAGATTACAGAGCCTTGGGGAACACCAGAGTTTGTAGAGAACGATTCAGATGATGTTCCATCCACCACAACTTTTATACTTCGGTTTGTCAGAAAGCTTTCTATCCATTTGCGAAGTGTTGGTGTGAATCCAAAGGCTGGCAGTTTGGCAAGAAGATTTTTGTGCCAAACCTGGTCAAAAGCTTTGGAGATATCAAGGGCTACAGCGAGGGTTTCTTCCGCCTCTAGAGCATTGCTGAAGGTGTGGGTGACATAGGTTAAGATGTCGTGCCTGTGGAACGATTTTGTCTGAATCCAGATGGCCTATCGTGAATTAATTTATTGTTTTCTAAGTGATGAAGCGATCGGGTTAGTTTATGACTAATTCCATTAATTTGAAAGAACAGAGTGATCGAGATAGGCCTGTAGCTATTAGAGATTTGAGATGTGTCTCCTTTTTGTGGAATAGGTGTGACTCTGGCTATTTTCCAGCTTTTGGGGAATATGCCCGACTCGTGGGAGCGTTGGAAGAGCTTGGATGAGATAGGGGCAAGTTCAGGGGCGCATTTTTTAATGAGAATTGCGGGATGTGGTCCGGCCTGCAGGATTTGGAATTTAATTTATTAATGGCTTTTTAACATTATTTGGGCCTGAAAATTTATTTTTGTTATGAGGTTGGTTTGGGGGGTATAAGTGGGCGGGTTAAGCCTTGTCATTCGTGGGGGCGAGCATAAAATAGATGCTAGTGGATTCGGCTTTTTCAGCGGGGTCGTGGCTACTGAACCATTTGGGTGGAAAGAGGGGCGGAAGTGAGGGGGACGCGAAGTCTCTATTTATTGCCTTGTGTAACGAGAAAAAGGCCCGTTTTCCATTGGGGCAAGATGCGAGACGGTCAGCTATCCTCTGTCGAATGATTTCTTTGCCTCAGATGACGGCATGAAAGCTTCGCGACTTGGTAAATGCAACTCGAAGCTCATTCAGCTGCAAAGCGCCATTTAAAATATTTGTTTTTTTACGGACGGAATCTGCGCATTGTCTACCAAACCGCCAAGGCTTAGAATCCTCGTTCCCTTTAATCAATTTTGAGGGGATATAGGTTTCTAAGCCTATTTGAATTGCCCGTTAAGGGCGTCTGCGAATTCTGAAGCGTTTTATCTCTGATGCAGAGTTCATTCCACTGGTAAGCGGCAAAAAAGTTACAAGCTATCCTCCAAATTAATGTTATCGTTATCGACTAGCCCCTTCCACTCCACCGTCCCCCCCCTCTCTGCAACCACCCCTGCACCCAGTTTTTTCATTTCTAGTCTTCTAGTGACAAATAAATTATGTACAAAATTGGGTTAAATTGGCTCTAAGGATAAGAATTTTCAAATTTTGATTCCCCCCTTTGGTGGTTTTTGGGGAAATTTTTTTAAACAAAACTTGTCAGAATTCACATCGCCTACAACTTTGTTTATAATAAAATTTGACGTGGAGTTAATAGTTTAGGAGTTATTTGATAATTTTCATTCGTGCGTCCTCCCAAACCCCATTCTGGGGTCAAAATATCAAAACGTTATATAGCTAAAAACGTAAGTTATAAGTCATCTGATGTAAATATGAAATTTCATAATAATCCCTTCAGCCGTTTTGACACGAATCGTGAGCAACTTTTCGGAAACGACGGAAACATACAGACATACAGGAATTTTGTTGAGGGTGTTTTCGTTCATAACTTTACTTGAAACGTGTGCAAACAAAATTTGGCGTGATTTGGAGCAATGTACAGACAAAACCTTAATTTTATATCTATAGATACATTTTATTCTTGACAATAAATCAAAATTTAATAAAGTCGATATAAAGTAAATTTATGTCGAGGACAAATAATAAAATTCCAGGGAAAACCTTTTTGCTTAGGAAATAGCTCAAACTAGGTCCGCAGAGAGATTATGCTGGCCCCAGGGCTGTGTCTATGACGGTCACCCCTCTTATTAAATATTCGTTGAAATTATGTAGTAAACTACCCTTTCTGATTTTATTACCCCCCATGTAACTTTAGGAAATCTCGGTTCTAAGGTAGCCATACATTGTGCCGTGTACGGGTACAAGGTACAGTTTTTGGTAGATTGTACATAGGCTCATCAGAATAGTGATAGTTAATGTTATTTTGAAAAATTATTGTAAAAAATATAGATCGCATAAAAATATTTTCTAAAATCTAAATAATTAAAAATAACGTTTAATAAAAATGCATCTTTTATTAAAAAATTAAAAAAAAATGACAAATTGAAAAATGTTTTCTTTTATCAAAATCAGGTTTTATAATTATCCTTTTTCAAGTTGGCTTGTAGATAGATTACTCTGACAATTTAATTCATACACTAAAAGTCCCCGCCAAGCAGCGGTGTTTTTGTCACTATGACAGCGAAAAAGTTTACCCTAACTTTTCCAGCGACAAAACTGAACCTTAGCTTAAGATTCTAGTAGGCCTGCATCATCGGTGTCTAGCTTAACACTGACATGACAACCAACATTGTAAACAATTTTATCATTATTATTATTTTAGCATCATTTTGTGATTTACGTATGACTGATTCATTAAATTGTCTTGCCGAATTACACTCAAGCTTTTTTTGGGTCGAAAGTAAACTTGATATTTTATAATTCGAGTTTTGTTGCCTTTGGGCAACAAAATTCTCATTAAAATGTCAAGTTTACTTCGGCAAAAAAAAGCTCTCGTGTAATTATAAGTGAATAATTTTTACTTTACCATACAGAGTATGGTCAAGTATTGTAATCGTGCATGAAAAAAGTGGTTTTTTTCGCTTCTTTTTTTCGAAACATCTAAAAAACGGCTAAAATTATTTTGATTACAAAAAATTGAGCGAAACCATGGCATTTCGCTCTACAAAAAAGCCCTAATAAGTGAACATCAAAAAAATTATATTTTTCGAGATAATAATTGTTTTGTCAAAATGTATGTTAGTTACCAAATTTTGTGGACGAGCTAGTCTCAAAAACTAGTGTGAATATCGAAACCAAATTTCACACGTAGTTTTGGCCCATTGATTTTTCGTTTATTGGGCCACGCAGGTGGAGGACCTCCACTAACAAGAAATATTTACATTATCGGGTGAATTTAATTACAGGATTATTTACATGATTGTAGGAATATTAACATAATATATTTACAAAAAAAAATTTCTTTTTTCTTTTTTTTTCTTTTTTTATATACAAATTTCTAGCGCATGGCGATTTCCCTACAAGTTCTCCTGTTGAAGCTGTAAAAATTCATTAATGAACCCCTCACATCGCCCTGAAGGTCATATCGTATAAAGTTCTCTGAGAAATTCCCAGGGCGACAAGGGGAGGCACCGCTTTCATGCCACCACACTCCCTTCCACGAGAGTGTGATGGCTTCAACTCTCACAGAACCCGAGCCCACCCCCAAACCTTGCCGCGTAAATGTTGCTCACCAGACTGGAGTTGCCCCTATATCAATTGATTTTGTTTCTGTGGGCAACCCCCCAGTCCGAGGAGCGCTGACACTATCTGAACATCCAGAACCCACACCGTCCCCGACCCGTCCTTCGCCACGATGTCTCGGTCTTCGCTCGGCCGCAGCTCATTAAGTAAATATTCGAGCTCGACCCGCATTCCCTTTTTAATGAGCTCATCAGCCAGACGTCTCGCCGCCGCATCATCGCCTCCTGAGAGCTGATTAGATTTTGTGCGGGTCGACCCAAGATTGGTGGAGGGGGGTTAAAAAATTAAAAAATCTAGGACACATTTGAGCAAAACTCAACCAAATTTTGTAATACATAATCCGTGAGCATCCAGAAGTCTAAAAATCCAAAAACCAACAGCCCCAAATGGGGGAGGGTGTAGGGTCAAAAAATGAAAATATAGGCCCTTATACCAAACTCAACCAAATTTTGTATACATAATTATTGGGCCCCCAGAAAATTGCAAAAACCACCCCCCCCTACATGATTATAAATAATTTTATTAAATAATGAATATAATTGAGGGGACAGGTTGTATGGTAAAGTCAAGTATTTTCTTAGCTATAAAATTTTTAAAAGAAATAAGATTAAAATAGAAATGCATGCTAACCGGAATTTTCGTCTCAGGAGGAAATGAAGACGACTTCTCCGTTGGCATTTTCAAAATTTGAATTGAATCTTCGCCTCCTGAAATTGGTTCAAATTCATGCGAAATGGCTTTAAATTGTTGTTCAGGTGGAACTACCATAGAGGCCACAGCGGAAGCGGAAGATCCTGCTTCAGTTTGCTGCTGATGCCCTTCTGGCTGATTACGGGGTCTTCCGACTGGTCTTTTTGGCGCAATTAACGGTGAAGTGCCTGGTTCCGTAGCAATTGGCTTATTTTTTTTAGTATAAGCTCGGCGAGTAGATTGTTTCTCTTTTATTCGAAAATCCGAAAGGATTTTTTTCGGTCTACCTCTTGGTTTTTTTAAAGGCCCGTTGTCATTTATCTCATTAATAGTCATTTGTGTGATCGGTTTGGGTAAATAATAATTTGGATCTCTAAAGCAATTAAATCAGGTAAGAAGCTTTGGAATAATTTTTCCATCTGCTCAGCGATAGATGAACAGCAAAATTATCATTCTGATTTGTTGGATAGGGATATTCAACATTGGTATGATATTTTTGTTCAATGGTCCACTTGAAAGATTTTACAGAATATTTAATGATATAGAGGTCGGAGAACTCCGTAATCGATAAAGTTCACCCTCAATGACAGGATTTCCCTTCGGCTCATCTTTAATTTCCATGTTCATATTTGATGTGAAATTTGAAAGAAAACTCGAATCTAATTCTAAAAAAAATAAGCAAAAAATATAGCAATTTTTTTTTTTTAGTGTAAAATAATAACTCCATATTAACGTTTTCCGTAGGCGAATTAATTATTGCGGTTGTGTTTACGTTAAATATGTGATAAAATGGCAAGAGCGACGATAAAAATAAAAGTGATATTTTTTTTTTTTTTATATTTTAGCTGGAGAGAAATGAGAAAAGGACCCAAGCATCCTAGTAAATCGGAAGAAAATTGCAAGGACAGGACATTTTTTTTTTTTTTTTTAATGATAGTGATGTGAGAAGTATATACACCAGAAGATGGATCCCCTCAAAAGGCCTGTATGGGCTGGCCCCCCATCGTGAAAAGAACAGAGTAGAAGGAAAGTATGATCACGGGCCAATCTCAGAAACTTAGATACAATTCAATTTTATCATTTTTCAAGGTTTTAGGGGCTTTTTCTTTCTTCTTTTTCAATACAAGAGTCCAGATTGCACCTTTTTGGTCCAATTTCTTCATGTATAAATATCATTAATGTATACATTAAAAAAAAAGTCAAAAAAATTTTGTTGAGTTTATTCATTTCAGAATTCTAGACATTCAAGTGCATGAGTAAAAATTATTAATAATATATTTGAAGAAATTTTCTCCTCGGAGAGACAGTCCGTCTGGTAGACTGGTAGAAATTTTATTTGAGAAGTGATGGAAAGGCAGCCCAAGGAGACAGTGAAAAAAAAGTACCTCTGGATAAAATGGATTTTATTGAACATGTCATTTTGTGTTCTCAACCAATTAAAGCAACAACGTTTTGGAGGATGTTCCCTCCTTCTTCAAGGGTTAGGAAAAAATGCCAGAGATAAAAATTTTTAAGAAAAAAATAAAAACCAACTTCAAAAAATAAATGCAACAAATAAAATACACCAAAAGGTATAAAATAATTATTATCTTATTTAGTTACAACTAAACGACGAAATATTAACACGAAATCACTTTTTGAAGTCGGTGCCAAACATATACCTTTTATGAATCGCACTCGACGGATCTTACTTAGTACGTTTGGAGGATATGCTCGCTTATAGGTATAGTTTGTTTGGTACCGAATTCAAAAAGTAATTTCGTGTTAATATTTCGTCGTTTAGTTGTAACTAAATAAGATAATAATTATTTTATACCTTTTAGTGTATTTTATTTGTTGCATTTAATTTTTTGAAGTCGGTTTTTATTTTTTTCTTAAAAATTTTTTATTTTTCTCTTTTTAGTGATGTTATTAATAGTGATCATATCATCAGAACTTGACCAAATTAATATGACACCATCCCTAAGACACCCCTTTCGGATAAAAAAAGAACCATCGAAATCGGTTCATAAACAAAGAGGTTAGGTCTAAACAAACCTAATAAAAAAGGTCTAATACCTATGAAAAAAAATCGAAAAAATGGGACCAATCGGAAGCTAGACTGGACCCAATGCAAAAAAATTTTTCAAAATCGGTTGACAATTGGCGGAGATATGAGGTAACATAGGCACAAAAAAAAATTCAGTCGAATAGAGAACCTCCTCCTTTTTTGAAGTCGGTTAAAAAAAAAATCAGTCGAAAAGAGAACCTCCTCCTCTTTTTGAAGTCGGTTAAAAAAATCAGTCGAAAAGAGAACCTCCTCCTTTTTTGAAGTCGGTTAAAAAAGAAAAACAATTTTTTTTTTATTAGTACCTACATATCCCCTTAATTACCATTAAATTTTCTTCCTGAGGGTCATTCAGTATGCTTATAGTCCTATGCCCTTTATATGAAAAAATAATTTAGTAAAATAATTACAGTTTAACAATAATGTAACAAAGTGAAGTTCGAAGAATATAAATTATATAATCAATTAAGTTTTGAGAAAAATTCTTTTAAAAAAAATTATGTTTGTATTTTCACCTTTTCGATATTATCGTCGCTCTTATCATTTATTTCTAGATTTCTAAAAGCTAAGCCAGAGTGATGACGTAGACATCCTCTCTCATTTCGCATTGAAATTAGCAAACAGAAAACGTTAATATATTATTTTTGTTTGTAATATTACCAGAAATAGTTTGAGGGTGTTGTGAATCTTCAATATCATGTGGAATATGAGTTTCCGTATTCGGAATAAAGAGTTCCCTTTTGGAGTCCATATCTGTAAATCAATCAAATATGAAATTAAAAAAATTTAGCAATTAATTAATACAAATGTTTATACAATAATGATGGGTTTCATGATAATAAGGCCGTCATAGAGGAATAAAAAAAAAATATTATTATATGGATACTGCTTTGTGTGAGTGGGGGTAGGAGTCAGAAGAAACTAAATCTTTGGACTTAAACTCTACAGTCCCTGAGATGAAAATGGACCACCATCTTCAACAATGTATCAGCCTGTCCTATAAGAAAATCCTAAGTTTCTCCTAATTCAGTGTTTCTCAAAGTGTGTTCCGCGGAACCATGGGGTTCCATGAAAACTCGCCTAGGGTCCCGCAAAAAAATTCACGGTAGGTGAAAAAATAGTGTTCAAAAGGAAATTGCAGTTTTTGGATTAATTGTAGTGAATCCCATTCACATAACAACGCTTTAACTCAAATCACAAAATTGTCTGGTTCCACGCTTACCCTCCAAACGGAACAAGTTTGAGAAACACTGTCCTAATTCTATTAACAAGCTATGACTTGTTTTTAGAACTCTTAGTTATTTTCGATCTTATATATTGAGAGATCTTAGAAATTGATTATTCCAAAGATTCTCGAATCATCTTTATTTATTCCTTTTTTGTATTATTACTATTTTAATAGTTCCTCAGCGAGAACAATTTTGATTCGACTAAAACTCGTCTGAACTTGTCTTTGACCTGCTTGAACTGGAAGATATATATACCAGGGAGCGACTTCACACCTTCTATCTGCACCTTTTCGAAAAAATAATTTATTTTAATTGCCCCTTGAAACTATGCAACAATTTTATTTCATTTCGAGAACCAATATACTTTTCAAAATAAAAAGTGTTTTTATAGAAATATTTGAAATAACGGATAATAATTTGAAAATTTAAAGATCGTCCTGAATTAATGAAAATACTCTAAATGTTTGAAATTTTGGGGATGCGCCGCATCCACAGCATCCATGGACCGCAAACCACTGATACATGAATATAATTAGTTATTCATTAAATCATTATAATGAAAAAAAAGTTTAATATATTGGACAATTTTTTAAAAGGATTTTTTATAAAAAGATAATTTCGAAGAATATTTGTGGCTTGATTATCTTATCGAGTAATATAGGATTCTTTCCATTTGTATTTCTCGCTTCAGTTGGTGTCGAAAAAGACTCAAGGCAGCATCACCGGACGTCTACGCTACCACAAGGGTAAACAACCCTTAATTAATTTCTAATCTTATATAATATTATTTTTTTAATATCTATAGGTATACACTGACCAGAAAAAAACGTAACACCTTATTTTTTATTTTATAATATTTATCTTTGAACAAATAAAAATCATTAATATAATTTCTAGGGTAATTTTAAATATAAAAATTTTAATATAAGTTAAAAAATGTTACTTTTAAAGTTTATTTTTTCAAAAAATATTAAATTATTAATATGTAATATATATTAAAAGGGTTTAAAGTTATTTAAAATGACTTTAAAAATGATATAACTTTGTTAAAAAATTGATATTATAAAAGTAAAAGATTAAAAATAAAAAAACAAAACAAAAATAGGTGTTGCGTTTTATTTGTCGGTCAATGTATATATATTAATTGACTTAACATAGTATTTTTTGAGAGTTTGTATGAAATGGAAAGCTATATCTTAGGGCCGGTTGTATGTCGCAAAGTAAATGCTTTTTACCACTAACAAACAGTAGATAGTAAATGGAGGCACTGGGATGACCAATCAGATGACTGGCAATTTCAGTGCCTGTCATCTGATTGGCCATCCCAGTCCCTCCATTTACCATCTACCGATTGTTAGTGGTAAAAAGCATTTGCTTTGCGACATACAACCGGCCTTAGAAAGGGAGAAATATAATAAGGCAGGGGCGTCCTTAGTAAAATTTTCATGCGGATTCAAAAGATTGGAGACAAATAATTACATTATTAAATTGTTATTTTAATAATTAATAGAGATTGTGGTGTTGGTGTAAGGTGAAACATCTTTAATAAGGATAAAAGCAAATAAATATTTTATGAAATATTCATTTACTATGAGTTAGGTTTTTTAGGTCACTTGTTTCACGTTAAAAATTAAAAAATAAAAGAGGTAAATTTTTTCACTATATATATATTTCGGGCTATCAACCCATCTTCAGGAAATACAGAGAAAAATTTACCTCTTTTATTTTTTTAATTTTTAACGTGAAACAAGTGAACTAGAAAACCTAACTCGTAGTAAATGAATATTTCATTAAATATTTATTTACTTTTATCTTTATTATTTTAATATCTAATTTTTTGAGTAAAGTAATGAAAATTTTGATAAAATTTAGAAACTTTTTAAAAATAAAATACTAGGTAGGTTTCACAAAAATAAAAGAAAAGATGTTTGTTTAGCACGACTCCTCTATTTACGAGTATATTTCGGGGTATAAGCCCATCTTCAGGAGTTCACAGAGGAAATTGTTACACATGAATAGTAGGGAATTGGATAAAAGTAAATAAATAAATAAAAGTAAATGGTCCAGGCGTTTGGTCAATTTATTTTGACTTTCTCGGTGGCCTACTTTATCACTCTTTGTCAAAAAATAAGCTGACGTGTTCTGATGTGGCCATCCACTTGACTTTACCATACAACCTGGCCCCTAAAATTATTTATAATCATGTAGGGGGTTAGTTTTTCTAATTTTAGACTTCTGGGGTCCCACTGATTATGTAGGTATACAAAATTTGGATGAGTTTGGTACAAGGACCTGGATTTTCATTTTTTGACCCCCCCCCCTCCATTTTGGGCGGTTAGTTTTTGGATTTTTAGACTTCTGGGGTCTCACTGATTATGTATAAAAAATTTGGTTGAGTTTGGTAAATGGCCAAGGTTTTCATTTTTTAACCCCCCCTCCACCCCCCTTAATTTTGGGTAGATATGCACCAAAATCTAGTCAGCTCTTAATCTCGATAGATCAAAACTACGTGTGAAATTTGGTTTCGATATTCACACTAGTTTTTGAGCTAACTCGTCCACAAAAATTTGATAACGCACAGACTAAAGGACGGACGGACAGACAGACTAACAGACATTTTGACAAAACAGTTATTATCTCGAAAAATATAATTTTTTCGATGTTCACTTATTAGTGCTTTTTTGTAGAGCGAAATGCCATGGTTTTGCTCAATTTTTCTAATCGAAATAGTTTCAGCCGTTTTTGAGATATTTCGAAAAAAAGAAGGAAAAAAAACCACTTTTTTCATGCTCGATTACAATACTTGACCATACCCTGTATGGTAAAGTAACAAGTGACAAAAAGTGATAAAATGGGCCACTGAGGAAGTCAAAATAAATTGACCAAACGCCTGGACCATTTAATAAAAATTCTGTGTTTTTACTTTTATCCAATTCCCTACTATTCCTGTTATTAAAATGTAAACACCTCCAAATTAATTATGTCATCCAGGGTTCGAAAATTATTTTTTCAAAATCACAAAAAGGTCTCGTCTAAAGCACCTATAATTTAAATTTATTTAAAGAATAAAAAAGAACACATTGTATTAAAGATCCTTTTGTTTATAATACAATATTTTCTTTATTCTCTATTTAATTTAGTTATTAATATTAATTTATCAATAGTATTAATTTTTTTTAAGAATTTGATGATGAAAACGAAACTATAAAGTCTATAACAAATAAACTATAATCAAAACCCAAGGGAGTACAGGAAAAATTCGAATTATCGAGAAGTTTGAATTATCAAGTGGAAAGAAAAAAATTCGAATTATTAAGAATTTTTATTATATTTTTGAAAATATGTATGAGCTTTTTTTTTTTTTTTTATAATGATATTGATACAAGAAGAAGTTGCACCAAGAAGGTACAACCTCTGAAGTCCGTGGTGGACCCTTGTAACGTGAAGATAAGGGGAGATTTAGGGATTGGGTAGAGGTCGAAGGTATCTGTGGATGCTGGTCTTGAAAGTTTGAAGGTTATAAGTAGCTGGAAAGACGGTCGGGGGAAGAGAATTCCAGTCTCTAGATGTCATAGGGATAAATGAATTGGCGAATGCGTTTGTTCGATTAGTATCTAGTTTAAGCGCGTAGGGGTGTTGAATTTTAGAAAATCGTGTATTTCGGGCAAATGAGGCCTTTGGTGGGATTATCGATTTTATTTCGTCAGAACAAAAGCCATGGTAATATCTATAAAAAAGGGATAGGGCGGAGACAGATCTACGATGGGCTAGGAGTCGAGAGTGTCAGTTAATGTAGGATCGCCTATCAGTCTGATAGCTCGCCTCTGAATTGCATCTAAGGTATTAAGAGAATACTTGGAGGCTCCTCTCCACAAATGCGAGCAATATTCAAGACAGGGGCGAATTTGAGCCTTGTATAATATAAGGAGTTGAGTGGGGGTGAAAAATCGTTTGGTTCGGAAAAGAAAGCCAAGCTTACATGCTGCAGCTTTTGCTACTGAGATAATATGGTCATTCCAAGAGAGGTCAGAACCTAAGGTGACACCTAACATTGATATTTTATTACGGAATTCCAATGAGCTCGAATCAAAGGAAATGTCCGGAAGGTTCCTATCTGCGCGCCTAGAAATTAGGCAGCATTGTGTTTTACCAGCATTAAAGTTTACCAAATTGTGAGATCCCCATTTTTTAAGCATGCTTAAATCTGAATTTATTGAGGAGGCTATGTTTGCGCGATTGTCTAGTAAGGATTGAGCGTTGTGAAGGGTGCTATCGTCAGCGTACATTGATTTTATATATATCCTCAAGAAAAAAAGTAAAAATAATGAAAACGACAAAAAAGAACAAAAAATTACATATGTATTAACATTGCAATAGATAATAAAATACCTAATTAAAAAAAGAGTAAACATTACTAGGAAAAATTCGAATATATAAAGAGAAGTGACCTAGTTCGAATTATATAACGTTCTCTCCCTCTTGTAACTAAAAAGATTTCGAGTTTTCGAGCTTATTAAAATACACAGTATTTTTTCGATTTACCGAAGTTAACAGCTCAAGAGTTCGAATTATTGAGAGTCGACTGTATTATGTATGTTTATTTGCATCAAGCAGTGGACACCCTCAATGATTTTTCTTTATGAATCAACGAGGAGTGAACAGCGATTGGAATTAGGTGTACACCGTCTTTGGAATTATTTGGAATTACTTTGGAATTCATTAGATAATCTATTGTCTTCTACTTGGAAATGAAAGTGGAAGTGGAAATAGGTGTACACAATTTTAGGTCGCGGTTCACCCCTCGTGAATCAACAACGCCACTACTCTTGGCAAAAAAAATCTTATTTAAAAATTGACTTGCAAACTATTAAGGATTCTCATAAAGAATTTTTAATTTATCAATTTCTAAACCAAAAATTTAGAAGCTTGGAAATAAATAAATTTTATTTTATTTTCAACATACATGCAAATCCTAATTTTGTATATTCTTAAGGTATTTGTTTGGCGACAATACTAGCAAATAGTTAATGCTAGAGTATAAAGAACAGACAATTAGGATTCATAATTCATAAGCCCAAAACTTTTTGCTATTTATGTACCACTACTAGCCAATCCTGTGCTCGTTTGACAAATCTGGCAACACTGTCAGAGTTTGTATATATTTTATCATAGAAATGTCAGATAAAGTACATTATAAAGGGAGATTTATAAAACAAAAAGTTTTTAATAAGAGATTAAAAGCTGTTGAGACAATGGCTGAAACGAAAAAACGTCAAAAAAGTATTAAAGTTAAGCCACTTTTTGGGTTAAATAAATGCGTTGTTGCCAGCTTGTTTTTAGTGTAAATTTTTCATTATTTATTCATTATTATCTCAGAAACTGTGTTGTAACGATGAATTAAAATTCTCTTAAAAAATGTATTAGTTATTGTTAATGTTGTTTTAGTTGTTTTTTAAAATGGTAAGAAGTGTTTCTTAATTATAATTAAATATCTATGTAAACTTTCTGATATCCCGTATAGTGCAATGTATAAGAGTCTGAAAAACTCTATCTTTGGAATTTAATATCTCCGGAACTATATTGTTCATAAATTTCGTTTTGCCACCAATTGATGCAGAAGGAAGTATTTAAATAATAATCGGTCTAAATTTCAAAAAAATCCTAAGAAAACCCATATGGGAATACAACTACCTTAAATAAAATGGAGACGAAAAATATAATTTTTTTTATTAACGCAACAATATCAATATTATTACTATTACTTATTATTTAACAATACATGTTTATATTTTGTTTAATACTTCATTAGTCTGTTTATATTATGGTTTTTTGAATAGATAATTGTGTTATTTATAAATTTGTTAAATTATTTTTGTATAATAATTAATAAAAAGAAAGAAAAACTTACCAATAAATACTCGTGAAGAATCCATGATGCGAGGATCGGTTTCAATCTTGTTAAATTTTGAATCAGGTATTATTTAATCGGTTTTTTTATTTGAAGTTTGGAATAGTCCAGAAAACGTTGATAGAGATGTGACCGAAATGACGCCTCGAGAGCAACTGACTTGACGTAGTAAGGACTGGCTGGCTTGCAGGAGAAGAATTTCTAGCAACATTGTACGGAATGTTCAAGTCTCAATATGGCAGGCTATTTTAAAATTCAAACTGACTTGTAATTGACACCTAGTTGGAAAATTATATTAAAAAAAAAAAAAAATCATTATCATTTAGTCGCAGGGCTTTAAAAACCCATATTTTCAAACTAATTATAAATTGGGTATTTTATGCTTGCAGTTTTTCCTACATAAAATAAAAACCACTCATCCTAGAAACTTGATTCCTATCTCATTCTCTAGGAAATTTTAATTACTTGAACGTTTACTTGGATTACTTTTTCTTATAAACTCTTATATTTATAAATATCCAGCATTTTCCATGACAGGAAATTATCTATTTTTTCAAAAAATCGCATTTTTTCCTACAGGCTAAGGAATTCCGCTACCTAGGAAGTAAAATAACATGGGATGGGAGGAGCGAAAACGAAATTAAATCAAGAATTGCCCAAGCAAAAATGGGGTTTAATTCAAAACAAAAACTACTATGCTCCTCCTCAATCAGCTTAGAAAACAGGAAGTTGCTATTGAAGACATATGTATGGAGCATAGCCATGTACGGGTGTGAAACCTGGACAATTAGAAAAGCGGAGAGAAAGAGATTAGAGGCTTTCGAAATGTGGTGCTACAGAAGAATGATGAATATCAAATGGATGGATAAAATTACAAATGAAGAAGTTCTTGGAAGAAAAGGAGAAAGAAGAACCTTGTGGAAGAGTCTGAAGAAGAGAAGAGGTCAGATGATGGGGCACACATTGAGACATGGGGGACTGCTTAGGGATATCTTGGAGGGGGAGGTGGGAAAGAAAAGGGGAAGGGAAAGACCCAGATTAGAATATTTCAACCAAATAATTGGGGATATGGGATAGCATTTAGAGAGGTCAAACAGCTGGCGGGGGACAGAGCCGAGTGGAGACGAATTGTTGCATCAAACCAGTCTTAGGACTGTATACTCAATGATGATGATCCTACAGGCTATTTTAAGGTGACCAGATTTTAACATTGGTGAAGCGGGACACCAGGGACCACCAGGGTCTTGTTTAAAAAAAAATTGGTCTAGAGCAGGGCTTCTTAAGCTATGGAGTCGCGAAACTGAATTTTGGTGTAGCGAAACATGGGCAACAATGACTTCTCAGTCAAAATGGGGTCGCCAATCAAAAAAGTTTAAGAACCGCTGGTCTAGAGCAACAAAAATGTATTATCATAGAACGCAAAAATTGCAATCTAATTCTTTTTTTACAAATATAATATGTATAATAAGTAAAGTACCTATTATAAACTTTAAAAACACTTTATTCTTTCGCATATTTATCATTTGAGTGATTTTATTTTTATTAGATTGGAGTGACGCCCTGGAAAATACAGGTCCCTTACCTACAGAAGAAGAAGATGCTGTCGTTGTTTAAAGCGTCATAAAATTTATCGCAAGAACTTCTTAAATTATATTTCACATATAATATGGCTTTCAAAGTCTCAACACTTAATTGAGAACCAATTGCCAAAAATCGGGACTTTCTTAAAACACCGCGGGTCGCGGGAGAAATTGTTAAAAATCGGGACTGTCCCGCCAAAAGCGGGACGTCTGGTCACCTTAGGCTATTTTGAAATTCAAACTGCCTTGTAATTGACACCTAGTTGGCAAATTATATTATACATGCCTATTATTAAAAAAATAATAATTATCAATTAGTAGCAGTGCATTAAAACCCCATATTTTCAAACTAATTATCTATATTGGGTATTTCATGTGAAATTTTCAATTTTTTCCCCCGATCGAATTTGATTTTCCTGCAAGTGAAAATATTTGTGAGTTAGATAGTAGCAACTTTTGTATACGCATTGTAAGTAGCATAATGAAATTACTCGGTACGCCCGGAAGGCAGGATTCGCCTTCCGGGTGAGGTTATTATCGAATTTACTCAAAAAATTTCAAATTATTTTTATTTTTTGCTCATTATTTTAAAACATGTTTGGAATGTGGAGAAAAATATTTTACAATCATGATTTCTTTTCTTCCTATGTGTCTGTATACAGCAAGCCACTGGGGAGGTGGGTCAGAACCGCCCCCCCCCCCCAAGGGCAGGGCAACGAAAACCGTTTCTTATGGCAAACTAACCGTAATTAAATATATTTCATATGTTTAATCAAAAATTATATTCTTTTTTAATTTCTTGAAGTACCTTTTTAGTCCAGTTAAATTGTTCTCTAAAGGGCCTCTCGCGGGAAAGTTTTGGGGTAGTTTTGATTTCTTGATCCTATATGTTTTTTGGTGTGCTGAATCCGAATCTGAGGTTTGCTAACAAAAATTTCGTGACGGAACATTGTCAAAAATGCAAAAAAAAAAAAAAAAGGTAAAAAAAAATCTCATTTTTTGGCGGTTTTTGCTTATAACTCGAAAACTCTCAACTTTTCATAAATAGCCTTACTTTTCAAAATGATAGTTCACAAAATTCCCTACAAATTTTATTAATGCAGTTTTTCTCCGACCAACCGTTCGTGCTCAAGCGATAGCTGAAAATTGGCGTATTTTTTCTGTTTCCGCAAATCCCAAAAGACTTTTTTCGATTTTTTCCTATTTTGATCACGAAGGTGCACGTTTTCGACAAAGACCACTCTATACATTTTTAAACTAGATTAAATTTTCTACAATTCAAACAAAGTTTCATCTTAAGTTGATAATGATAACCCGTGCCTCAATGAGGTTGAAGTTTTGAAAAACTGAAATTTTTTGCATAAAATCGCAGTTTTCCTTCATAAAATAAAAACCACTCATTTTAAAAACTTTTTCCTATCTCATTCTCTAGGAAATTTTGTTGACTTGAACGTTTATATGGATTACTTTTTTCTTAAAACTCTTAGATTTATAGATATCCAGCATTTTCCATGACAGGAAATGATCTCTTTTTCAAAAAATCGCATTTTTTCCTACATAAAAT